>SZWC01007043.1:32569-64502 GCA_023375785.1 Penium margaritaceum
ATGCGGATCTGGTGGTAGCCGGAACGGAGGTCGATCTTTGTGAAGAAGCGAGCCGCACGGAGCTGATCGAAGAGCTCCTCAGCTCGTGGAAGCGGGTACCGGTTCTTGATGGTCAACTCGTTCAACGCCCGGTAGTCCACGCACATGCGCATCTCCCCCGTCTTTTTCTGCACAAACAAGACAGGTGCATCGTAAGGGGACGAGGAGGGGCGGATGAAGCCCTGCTCCGTCATCTCGGTCAGCTGCTTCTTGAGCTCCTGCAGCTGCGCGTCGCTCATGCGTTACGTTGCACGAACAGGCGGGCGCGCTCCAGGTTTGAGGTCGATGCGATGGTCCACGTCCCGCTTTGGTGGCAGACCCGCCGGGAGGGTGTCGGGGAACACGTCCTCAAACTCCGTACACACCTTCCGAAGCCCCTCGGGCACCGCGGCAAACTTGCCTTGGACCCCCGGCTGCTTACAAGTCGCCCCATGCGCCACAGCAGGCGCCACGTCCTCTGGTTCGTCGAAATCGTCTTCCACGTCTCGCACGAACGCCAGAAAAATCTGCTCCCCTTTTCGAATCGCGCGCTTGAGCTGCACCAAATTCAGCATCATAGGCGCCGATTCCCTCTTGCGAGGCACCGACTGCTGTGGCTCTTCCTCCTCGCAAGTCTCCTCCTCCGCGGCCTCTTCCTCGGACCACGTAGGCAGGGGATACTCCTTGTCTCCGAGCTTGACTGAGACGGTGCGTGCCTCCCAATTGACGATGGGATTGTACTTGTGGAGGAAGTCACGACCGAGGATCACATCGTAATCCTTCATCGGGCACACCCGGTATACGGTCATTATGCGAAGCTTCCCTACGCGAATGGAGAGGGGACGGGCCAGGTACCCCACTTCAATCGTGCCGTGCACTTGGTTAGCGGTCCGCTTCTTGCTCGTGAGCGCAAGGCCCCACTTCCGAGCACACTCCATGCTCACAAAACTGTGGCTTGCGCCACAATCCAGCAGGCTCCCCACCTTCCCCTTGACGCCTTTCACTCGCGCCTCCAAGAGAAGTGCGGGCTGCTCCACATCATACCCCGCGTCCCATGCCTGGACCTCGGAAACCCCCTTAATTGCCGCAAGGCGTTCGGGTGGGCGGTCAACTGGCGGTTTGGACTGAGGGGAGCCAGGAGTAACGCCAGCTACTCCCGGCTCTCCTCATTTCCCGACTCCTTTGTTGCTTTATCTGCTTCCTTCGTGGCTTGCTTCCCCTTCCCTTGCCGCTTACCCTTGCCGTCGCCCTTCTTTGGACTCCGACAGTCACGCGCAATGTGGCCAGGCTTGCCACAGTTGTAGCACTTGCGCTGTTGCAACGCTCCGATCTCCATGGGCGTGACGTCGCTCTTGGCCCGCTTGCCATAACCACCACCAAAAGAGTTGTGGCTGTTGGCATGAGCCTGTTGCACGGGCGAATCGTACCGTTCGGCTGCTGCTATCATTGCCGACAGGTCGTCGTTGAGGTCGTGCATCACCGTCACAGCGCGGGCGTCGTTCTTGAGGCCGTTGCTGTAGTGGAAGCACAATTCGTGGGAGTCGAAGCCACAGTTGGCGACGATCTCACGAAACCTGCGGGTGTATTCGGCGACGCCGCCAGTTTGGCGAAGCCGACGCAGCTTGGCACGCGCGTTGTTCCTCACGTCGCCCACGGTGAAGCGCTTGATGAACGCCTCCGTGAACTCCTTCCACGAGGTCGGCCATTTCAGGGTAGGGTCGCCACTGCTGCACGTTGGAGCCGATGGGGTTGAGATTCCGGTCGCGGCCGCAATGCCGGCGACCATTGCTGCTCCACTGCCATGTGGATTGGACCGCATGACATCGGCCCACCAATCCAACGATGCCCCTCTCAACAGGGTCACGGCATAGTTGCGGCGCGCCTCGTACCTTGAGGCATCCACGCCGATGGCGGTGAAGTACAATTCCAGTCCGAGTATCCAAGCATGCGGAGCTGGCCCATCCTTCTTCGATGGGTCAAATGACTCCGGCTTGGGCGGGCTCGGGACGCCCACCGCAGGTACGTTTGCGGTGGCAACTGCCACTGGTGTTGTCACTGGACGCTTCGCAAGCTCTTGATTGAGATACGCGTTTTGCTTCTCCAACAGGTCCATCTTGGCCTGCATGTCGGTGAGCAACTTCTGCAACGCTGCGGCTGCTGTCACTTTGCCTTGCGCGTCAAACGCCGCGGCCAACGAGGACGAGCCGGTTGAAGTCATCTTCACGTCCGGTACAACTTCTTCCTCAACGGGTCCTCCGGCTACCGCCTTGTCACCGGAGTGCGTGGTTGGCCTTGGGCACGGATCCGCCAAAGAGACGAGATGCATGCTGGTCTACGCTGACCAGGAGAGGTTGCCACGTAGATGATTGTGCCCCTGAGCCAAGGGCGCTCTGATACCAAGTGTGAACCGGGCTCGGTGTGCTAGCCTCAACCGGATGGTGGAGGCACCAACCGGTGGCAACGGCGACCAAGGGGAGGCCGATGCACACCAACCCGGCGTTGCAGAAGCGTAGGATCGTCTTGGGGGAGCACGGGAACACGTGTGGCACAGTGGGAGTAAACTGTACTTGTTATTCAAGTGTCAACGTACAAGACTATATGTACATGATGACACATCCTAGGCGACCCGAGGTCGCCGAGCCGTGCGCAGCTCCGTATGGACCTGGGATGAGCACTATTGCTCCAGCATCACGTAGCTCATCTTCCCAGATTTCCAACGCACCAAGAATCGCATCATTCCGTGCAAGAACGGCCGAGATATGGATGTTTCTGTGAACCATGATAATCTGCCGCAGGCAGCACCACTAGCGGCGGTGACGGCCGCCCGAAGCGCCCTTGCTGGTAGTAACACATCGGGGCAGCATTCCAAAGTGCCCTTGGCCCTCAATGATCCTTGACTCATTGACTAACCGGGCCCCAAGGGGAGCTTCGGCCTTGTTGGGTCTTTCGAGGGTCGAGCCTTGGTCCTTGGGGATGAATTCCCGTCATCTGTTTTCCCCTCGGCTGGTCCAACCTTCGGCCGGGCGTAACTTCCTCAATTCTTGATGGATCGACCCCTTTCTTGGGTCGATCTTGCACGGTTTTTCCTTTAGATTGCAAATCCACAGTCAGATTATACATTCAAGGAAGCCTCAAGCCGTGATCAGTGCCGTTGGCACTGTCCGGCTTACATAATGCCTCGGCAATGCCAGGCAATGCCTTGGGAATGCTTGGCAATGCCTTCGCAATGCTTGGCAATGCCTCGGGAATGCCTAGCAATGCATGGGCAATGCATGGCAATGCCTAGAAAATGCCGAGAAATTCTTGGACAATGCCCGAAAATGCTTGGGTAATGCCTAGCAATGCCTGGCAATTCCTGGTTATTTCCTGGCAATGCATGGACAATGCCTGGGCAATGCCTGGTACTGCTTGGGTAATGCGTGGAAATGCATGGAAATGCCCAAGAAATGCCTAGGCAATGCATGGCAATGCCTAGCAATGCCTTGGCAATGCCTAGATAATGCCTTGCAATGCCTAGGCAATGCCTGGCAATGCCTGGCAATGCCTTGGCAATGCTTGGGGAATTCCTGCCAATGACTGTCAATGTGTGGGCAATGCCTGGTAATGCTTTGCAATGCCTGACAATGCCTGGAAATGCCTGGCAATGCGTGGGCAACGCCTAGATAATGCCTCACAATGCCTGGTAATATCTGGGCAATGCTTGGCAATGCTTAGGCAATGCCTGGCAATTCCTGGGCAATGCTTGGCAATGCCTGGGCAATGCAAGGCAATGCCTGTCAATGCCTAGGAAATGCCTGGCAATGCGTGGGCAATGCATGGCAATGCCTGGAAATGCCTGGGCAATGCCTGGAAATTCCTGGACCATGTTTGAGAATGTCTGGGTAATGCTTGGCAATGCCTTGTAGTGCATGGACAATGCTTGGCAATGCCTGGCAATGCGTGGCAATGCCTCGCAATACCTGGAAATACATGGGCAACTCCTTGCAATGCCTGGGTAATGCATGGCACTGCATGGCAATGCCTGCCAATTCCTGGCAATGCTTGGGCAATGCATTGCAATGCCTGAGAATGCCTGGCAATACCTAGGCAATGACTGGAAATGCCTGGCATTTTCCGGGCAATGCTTGGGAATGCCTAGGCAATGCCTAGGAAATTCCTAACAATACCTAGACAATGACTTGCAATGCTTGGAAATGCCTAGGCAATGCCTGGCAGTTCGTGACAATGCATGGCAATGCCTGGCAATGCCTGTGAAATGCGTGTGCAATGCCTGGCAATGCATGGGCAATGCTTGTTAATGCCTGAGCAATTCCTGATATGTACCTTCAAACCTGATAACTAAGTAGCATAGTCTGTTACTTAGTCACACCTGTCCGCGGACAGGTTTCAAACTGTCCGCGAACTACGGAAGGTGCTACACAGTTTCAAACCTGACAGAGTTTGAAACCTGTCGCAACAAACTATGTACAACATACTCGGTACAACCTGTTAAGAGTCACGCTGACCCTCTCCAAGATGTTCATGCCTTCTGTAGAGCAAGGGATTTTCAACTTGGAAAACGTCACCGTGAAGTTAAGAGAACCTGTTGGACTAGAAGCTGCGCAAATGGCACAGAAGTAGAAGCAACCCATCCATAAGTATGAGGGTGGCCCAGGCTTTGGGCTATGGCAGTCGCAGTTTGAGCTGCACCTTGCGCATAAAGGGCTACTAGATGTCATGTTGGAAACGGAGGCGCTAGTCAAGGCGACAGCTGCGGACGGGGAGAAGCAAGCCTTAAAAGAAATAGCACAGAGGCGCTCATGCTCCTGGTATCCGGGACAGCCAAGTTGTAGTGGGTCTACTTCCAAGGCTGCAACCTGAGAGCTGAAGCTTGACAAAACATCTCCACCATCCACCAGTCCAAGTTGCTCGCAAAGTTCCTCTTCATGATGAAGCGGCTCCTCACAATGAGAATTGAGGAAGGAAATGATGTCATCTCCGTCATGCAGCAGATCGGGTTGCTTGTCTCACGATACCACGGCGTAGGGTGGAAGATTGACACACAGCTGCAAGCGATGACCCTCCATGTAGCTACAAGCGATGGCCCTCCTCATGGCCCTACCTGAAAGTTTGGGTCCACTCATCGACGTCCTCGGAGGATGACGGGAGGACAAACTCACCTATGACGTGATCGCAGAGTACATCCACAACGAGGCGCAGCAACGGAGCTGCGGAGAGGCCTTGTATTCCCCATCGATCCTCATCACCAAAGTGCATGGTAGTAGAAGCGAGGGCAAAGGAAGCGACAGAAAGGGTTGCAGCAAGAAGGGTGTCACAAAAGATGCGTGCCGCAATTGGGACAAGGAGGGCCAGTGGGCCCGTGAGTGCTTGGAAGAAGCAACGGCCGGCGGCAAGAACACCAAAGGCAACTTGCTCCTCAGCACCAACAAGAACCACTTCCTTATGAAGGCCAGCAGGCGGTGCCTGGATTTTGAGGCCAAGACGCACACCTTGGTAGAGAAGGAAGGGTTTGTCACCTATAAGAGTTCCTCCAATTCAATGGTGGTTGCAAATGACAAAGTCAAGCCGGCGGCCGGCCAAGGTGACGCGGAGGTGGAAGTCATGGTGGGCAATGAGGACCTCTGCACAACCATTGACGTGTAGCACGTCCCTGGCCTGGCTGGAATTTTAAGCGTCAGCTGAGTGACAGATTAGGGGTATGAGGTGCTCTTCCACAGGAAAGGTGCAGTGGTGCGCAATGATGGCAGCGGCAAGGTTGTATTGGAGGTGAAGCATGAAGGCAGTCTCTACATCGTGGAGACCAAGGTGATTCCCATGGCATCGGATGCAGGAGACTCACAGAAGCGCGTCATCAACATGGCCAAGGGACGAAGCCCTGATCTGGAGCTCTTGCACCGATGGTTGGGCCAGTTGGCACCCGTAACCATTCAGAAGATGGCAAAGCGCAAAATGGTTCCCGGCCTTGTCATTGTCTATGCATCAGACACGGTAGCAGATGTAGTAGTACACAGAAAGTGCGAGCCTTGCATGTTGGGCAAGTGTTATCACAAGCCGTTCAACATGAAAACGTCTCGCACAAAGGACCTACTGGAGGTCATGCATAACGATGTGTACAAACCATTTAAAATGCCGTCAAACAACGGCTTGAGATACTTCCACACCCCCATTGATGACTGCAGCAAGAATCTCTCGTGTACTTCATGAAGCGGAAAGGCAAGGTCTTGGATCAGCTGAAGGAGTGTGTTCCTACGATGGAGAGGCAGACTGGCCAGAACGTATGAGCGCTACGTAGTGACAATGACGGAGAGTACGTGGCCTACAATGGGTGGATAAATCAGCAGGGCATCAAGTAGGAACCCACTACGCAATACTTGTCATAGTCCAATGGAGTGGTAGAGCGGGCAAACCAGACGCTGTTAAACATGGTACGGACCATGCTTGTGGATGCAGGATTAACGCAAGGCTTCAAGAAAAGGGGCCATACGTATAGCGAGCTACACCATCAATCTCACCCTAAGAGCGATGCTTAAGGATAAGGACATTTGGCAGACACCGTAGGAGGGTTGGAGCTAGTGTCAGCCAAATGTGGCACACCTAGAGGTGTTTGAGTGCAAGGCGCACACGATGGTACAAGCGACGCAGCGAAACGACAGCAAGGTAGAACCGCGGGCGTAGTCCGGCTTTTTCCTTTGCTACACGAGCGTGCAAAAGGTGTATCGGTGCTGGGACCCACGCATGTGAGAGAACATTCATAGTGGCGACGTTTGTTTGATAAGTAGTAGAGCTCTAGTAGCAGCAGCAACATCATGAGCGTTGGGAACACTCCAAAACAAGGAGAAGTGGTTCCAACTCCTTCACTACAAGAAGGAGGTGGCGGAGGCGGAGGTCAAGGATGCGGCATTGGAGCACAACGGTGTAGCAGATGTAACAGCCAATGTGGAGGACTCCAATGAAAATGTAGCTAGGCTGGAGATCTGGCAGAAAGATCTGCTGGAGGAGGCACTACGGGTGCCCAAGTGCACACTTCCGGTGGAATTTGCATTGGACATGGAGGAAAGTCCTCCAGACGCACCACCCATCTAGTCGATGTTTTGCAAGAGCAGGAAAGATACTCGGGGAGCCGTTCGGTCGATGTTTCACCGGAGCGAGTAGAGTCAAAAGGATTGTAGCAGAGCAACGAGGTACCACCAAAACTGGCGTGTCGCAGTGGGAGGTAGTGGAGAGCGGAGAAGCGCTATAGCGAAGGCACCAGCCAATGGATCGACATGACGCGGTGCATGCTGGTTGCATCAACGGAGTCAAAAACCATATAAGAGGTGCTTGTGTAGCCCAAGGGGGAGCAGTGGGATGCTGCCATCAAGTTGGATTTGGCTTCCATTGCTGAAAATGACACGACGAAGCTGGTTGACAGGCCAAAAGATGCCAAGGTCACTAGCTGAAACTAGGCCTTTAAGACGAAGTTCACAAAGAAGGCATGGTAGATAAGTACAAGGCAAGGCTCATAGCAAAGGGGTACACACAGCGTAAGGGCAAGCACTACAATTGACTGTTTGCCCCCGTCGCCAAGTTCACAAGCATCGGGGTGATCCTTGCAATGGCAGCCGCGAAGGGTATGGAGCTCTGCCAAATTGACGTGAAGATTGCCTTCCTCAATGGAATCATCGATAAAGAATTCTACATGGAGGTATCGGAAGGGTTTGACCTATGGGAGGGCAAGGTGTGCAAGCTGCAGAACTCCTTGTACAGGCTAAAACATTTGTCCCGGTGGTGGTACCAATAGATAGACTTCTTCATGGTACAACTTGGCTTCAAGCGCTGTGAGGCAGATCACAGTGTGTATGTATGGTGGAAGAAGAAGCTCCATCAGATCGTTGCACTCCACGTGGAGGATGTGATTTTGTGCTCCTTAGAACTACCAAAGCCTATAGTAGCTAAAAGAGTAGTTGGGCAATAGATTTGCGATGTCGGACATGGGAGAGCTAGATTTCTACCTCGGGGTGAGCATCATGCGGAACTGGAGGGTGTGTACGCTTGAGCCGGGACAGGCCAAATACGTGGCCGTGGTGTTGAAGCAATACGGCATGGAGGACTACAAATCACTCTACAAACCTATCTCCATGACTTTTTATCTGTGTGTGGCAACAGCGCTGCAAAGAAAAGAGGCCTAGGAGGACATGGCAGGGGTGACCTACAAGTAGACTCATGTACGCCATGGTGGTGACTCAACCAGACATGGCCTAGGTGGTGGGCCAAGTGAGCAGGTACGTGGTTGATCCAGGGCCACTACACTGGTAGGCGGTCAATCGCATCCTCTGGTACCTGCAGGCGACACAATACGCGTGGATGAGGCTCGACAACAAGGGGTAGGTGGAACCCTAGCGTCTGGTCTGCTATACGAATGCAGACTATAGTGGCGACGTGGACAAGCGAAAGTCTAAATCCGGGAAAATGTTCTTCCTCGTTGGTACAGTGATCTTGTGGTGTAGCAGGAAGCACGACTGCATCACTACCTCCACAGTGGAAGGAGAGTACATCACGCTGGTTGAGGCGTTCAATGAGGCGGGGCGGCTTTGTAGATTACTGGGGAAGCTGGGTGTGCTGCAGTAGGAGCCTATGGTGGTGCAAGAGGATAACACTGGCTCCATCTTGTTGACCAACAATCTGACGCAGCACATGAGGACGATGCACATTGACGTGCATTATCAATACGCACGGGACATGGTTGAAAAAGGTAGGTGGTATTGCACCACTACAGCACGCACAACATGCTTGCATATTGCTTGACCAAAGCCCTGTGGACCGGCACGCAATGAGCGTGGCCGGGCTTGGGATGACCAACTATGATGGGCTTGAGGACGCAGCGGAAGATGAGTGAGAGCAAGCACAAGCAGCAGGCATGGCAGGTGCAAGGGGGAGAATGTTGAAAAATTGGCCCTCCCCATGCTCAAGTGCGGAGCCAGGTGGCGCTGAAAAGCCGCCACAGAGAGGAAAATCCTTGTAGTTGGATCTAGCGGCTTGAGGATTTCTCCAAACCCAAAATTGAGAATTGACCCTCTAATTTGACAAGTCATTGAATTCCCTGGAAGCTATTTCAACAACATCGGAGAATGAACGAGGGAGATATGAGCTTGCAAACTTGGGGTGTGTGTGACGGCTATGGGAGCCGGTTGCGACTCGACTTCCGGTGAAAAATAAACCCGAACGAGTAACAAAAACACATCTGGTATTTTGGCCCCAGTAGACCGCTGAGTCGCTCCGGCGAAGGATCCGCCGGATGTTAGTGGTACACATTACTGGGGGACATGGCCAAAAACCTAGCTCAGAGTCTGAAACTCTGTAGTATAGCTTGTTACTCAGGGACTTCTTCAAAATTCTGACTGCAAGTCCGTGGATAGGTTTCAAACCCTGTCACGCCCCACCATCAAACTCAATCTGGCCGAGGTGCGTCAAAACAGTGCAGGGGACTCTTCCATCACGTGCAAAGGGATTTGCGCCTTGGGAGGGGCGCTGCACACGTGAAGGGAGGTGCCACGGTGTGTACGCACCGCAGAGGCCTAAGGCATTTCTTTGGTGGGTGAGACTTGCTCTCCGACAAGTTTAACTTGGGCTACGCTGGTCCGAATTGTGCATGGTTTGGTGCGTTGGAGAGGTCACGACTATTCCTATAAGTTTTTATGCATTGTCCATGTTTAACACAAAATTCCCTTCACAAAACTGAGTGTCTCTAAAGTCCTGCTCACATAGCATGAGGCGACCCAAAAGCTCACGCTGAGTCTGAGATTCACCCAAAAGGAAGAAGTGAACCACAACAGATGCGTCAAACACAGTTGGGACTGCACCATGAAGATATCCCGACAAATACCACAGCTAATACCAGACCAGCGACACTCACCAGGTCTAGGAAGTGACAAGAGCGATGTGGAGTCTGCACTATACCATACAACAGAAGACTATGGTCAACTTCTTCTCCATTCTGGGTAAGGCCAGGAATGGGAGAGGAATAGATCCACTCCAAGGCTGGGAGCTGGCCATGAAATTCATTTCTACGTAGACCCATACCGCGTGGGTGACTAGGAATTGTGGAATCCAATCTCGCTGTCACGGTCCCACGGAGCTTGTAGTAGACTACTGGAGGTGCGATGCGTGTCTTTACTGGGGACTGGTGGCGAGATACTGCTGTGGGCACTTGACGCCATCATGAAGGAGGTGCACCTCAACTATGTGAAGCTTTTTACGGGCTTCGACTGTGTGGCTCTCAACAACCGTCGTCCAACCCTAAGTTCTCCATACCCTTTGACCCTGTGGGAGCAAAGGTGTTGTCCGTTGAGGAGATAAATTGCATCAAGGTGTGATCCCCCTTGACCATAAAAATGGGTCCACCTTGTAGAACGTCACTCTGATCACAGTACGCTGATGGAATTAAAGCACCCAAGCCTCCCAATCTGTCGGCAATTCTCATTTTGTTATGGTATCGCACCGCAAAAATCACCCCAACGTCATGCCCACAAACTTTCGCACCCAAGGACGGCTAAAAGCGCGCGCCCCCGAGCACACAAGCTCACCGGGAGCGTGCTACAAAATGATGTCACGGGTTTCACGTCGGAAGGTCTTATTGTTAAGGGCGTTGCCTGTTGCACGCACATCTTGTAGCTTCCGCTTGATCTCTAATGATCTCTGGCCGTGTTTCTAGCCATATGCGTTTCTTTTGGAAGTCGTGCTTGTACGTCCTATTCATGGCGATGCTGGCCGTTGGTGTTGTAGCCACTGGCATCACTGATGCTTCAGCGTACTACGACTTGAGGACCAGTGTCCTTGGTTCCAACCAAAAATACACCGTTCATACAAAAAGGATGTTCAAGACACAATAGCCATAAGAGGATTCAAAGGTCTTCTAGAGGTAATTCATAGTGATGTAGACAACCTTCTGTTTTTTAAATGAACATATAGATTGTCCAGGAATGGCTTCGGCCAAACCTAACACTTGTTTTGAAAGTTGCCTATGTTTCCCGTGTCACTGGTTGTGGTGTTGCTGGTCACTTGTCATGCCATGCATTCTATATCACTACTATCAGTTTTGCCTTAGATATGATTGCCATGATCATTATCATTGTCTGTGTCACATCCGCTACTATCACCCATGCTACTACTATTACTATCACTGCTAGCAAGGCTAAACTTGAAACCATCACTGACCGGTGCTTGAAAGGTAGGAGTGCACTTAGGCTCGACAATGTGCAAGTCATCAATGCGTAGTTGCATCTGGGACATACTGGTTGTTGGCAGTTTTGGTGGAGTATCAATCACCTTAGCTTTGCCTTTCTCGCCATAGGCAGGCAGCTGTTTAACAGACAATACAGCAGGGTATGTCGGAGTGGGCAAAGTAGTAGCCCCACCTGTGCCTACTATTGCTATTGCACCCGTGCATGCATGCATGTGGCCTCATGGTCGCAAGAGCAGCCTACGCCCTCGTCTTTATGTATGTGGATGCCATTCCTCACGGGTTCACACACGATGAGTAGAATGTTGGATGATAGGCACAGCAAAGAGGTAATGGTGGTGTTGGTGTCTTTGTAGGTTGATGTGGATGCTCAGACTGGCTTTAGCGCTTTGGTTGCACCAACGCCAAGGACTTGTGCATTGTGGGTTCACAAACTGGGTTTCTCGCGGGGGTCGGATGCAAAGACAGGACATTGTGTGCGGCTTGGCAAAGATGACTTGGGTGCTCTTTGACCAACACTTGTTTGGAAAAGCGGCTCCATCTTGTCGATTGCAAATCTAAACCATGGCCATACTTAGTGTACAATCCACATGGGTGTATCGACTGGGTGAGACAAAACTGAGTGGTCATGGATTGCTTGCAGTTTTGTGGTCCCGGGTGTCACATCCATCGTGGAAATCGAATGCACATGGGGGGCTTGATCATGGTTCATCAGTGAATTTGAGGAGCATACATTTTTGTTGGGCGAAAGCAAAGGATCAATCCAAATAATTTCTATGCCCCAAACAATGGACAAAGTTAAAAACTTTCTAAATCACAAAAGATGACACGGTGAAGTTAAAAACCAGTATGGTATTGAGCAGGTGGACGTTGAGGCTCCAGAGTCCCAACAACTTCCGATAAAATTATTTGTTGATGCAAGCTTGTCGACCGATGCATCCCATTGCGTCACGAGCCGACCCAACTAACGACGGCAAGGGATGATGGTTTGGTATTCCCGTAGGGCCCGTCACCAGGTTGGCCGTTGGGGTCGTGAGCAGCGTACTGTTATTTGCAAAAGCCGCCGTCGTTATCTCGTTTGTCTAAAGAGCTTTGTTGGTTATGTGTTGGTGATCCTCCATTACCAGAGTCTTTGTCAGTTATCATCGCCCATTGCTGGTTGTATCTGCTCCATTCATCATTGTCACTGTGAGGTATGCAAACTTGTGAATGGCAAAGATGCGTTGAAGCGTCGTGTGAGGTTGTTGCCTGGTATTTAGTGTATTGGATTTCCCTATGTTATCACTGTGTTGTGATACAAAGTGTCACACCAAGTGAAATGTGGGTGGTTCAGAAGGATGAGACGTGTAGCAGTATGTTACACGAAGAGTAACGTAGATGGTGAATAGGTAGAAGTTGCGAGGCAAAACAAAAACATGATCTAGAATTTGGGACACTTGAGCAATTTACAATTAGCGGTGAGTGTACTTTGATGACAAGAGTCGGACTGATCGAGCATATATGATCAATTGTTGAGTTACGAATGATGCATCGTCGGGGTCGTTGGGTCAATTGTTGAGCAACGCATGCAAAGTAACGTCGTGAGTGGTCTGATTCAAGAAGGTCCTCCAAGAAGTGGGGGGTCTTTGAGAATTGATGGTGGATATGCGTGATGCATCTTTATGAGTCCAGCTTCATCGTGATGCGTTGAGAAATCGACCAAAAGGTCGTGATCTTTCTCTTTGTAGATTCGCAAGAGTGGTCAGAGCTGTCAGGAGGTTCAAGAATATCCACGAAGGGCGAGACAGTTGACCAGTTTGCCCTTGGCCGTTGGAGTGAATATCACGGTTCTTGCGACGCGATGGGCTGTTTGTGTAATAAAGGAACTGCCCATTCAAGAAGACTAGGGACTCGTGTACGTCTCGTACGTAACCACCCCCCCTTTAGCCTTGACATCTCCGCGTGCATGGATTAGTGGCCCGGAGACGACAGTAATAGTCATCGATGAGATGATTGACGTCTCAGAGATTGTCGTAGGGTTCCTAGCTGTTATGTGCAGTGTCGTAGTCGTGCCACCTGGCAAGATATTCTATTGTCCTGCCTTGTCTTTGACGGCCAAGGATATCCTCGATGACATGTTTCGTGTCTTTGTCCACGTGAACAGGAGGCGGAGGAGGGACATCGCTCCCAAGGAAGTTCTCTCCGAGGTCTCGGTAGGGCTTGAACCTGACGACATGGAATAGCAGATGAACTTGCACAGTGTTGGGGAGTTTGAGTCGTGTAACCACAAGGGTTTGCATGCGCTCGATCTCAAACGGTCCTAACAATTAGGGTGTGAGCTTCGAACAGTTGGGTTTGCGGAGCTTGATGTTCGCATAGCTGAGGAGGACTTTGTCGCCAGTGGTGACGATGTCGTACTGCGATGTCGGTCAACTGCTTGCTTCATCGCTGCTTGTGTCTTTGCAAGGGTTTGCCTTGTTTCTCCTAGATGGCGGTGAAGTCTCGGCGTCGAACGTCAAGCGCAAAAATGTTGGTGCGGCTTTGTAGTCCATCTGGTGTGGCGGAAGTTTGCCATACACCAGTTCAAATGGAGTTGTTCTTACTGCGGTGGAGGCTACCAAATTATATGCAATTTTGGCGGTCGGGAGTTTTTGTGCCCAATCTGTCCCATGAGGTTCGCATGGTGTTCGGAGCAGTTGTTCGAGCATGAGATTTTTTTTGCTTGGTTTGACCGTCGGTTTGAGGATGAAACGCCTTTGAAAGTTGAATTATTATGCCGACGCGAGTCATCAGTTTGCACCAAAACGACTGGTGCATCGACTGTCTCTGTCGCCCGTGATGGTTCTCGGTACGTTGTGTAGCCATACGATGTTGTTTAGAAATAGCCGTGTTGTTCCATCAACACTGATGGTGGTTGTTGTCAGGATGAAGTGGGATAATTTAGAAAACCTGTCGATGACAACGACGATGGCGTCATATCCCTCTGGTGTGACTTGTAATCTGGTGACGAAGTCCATGGAGATGTTTGCCGATGGTTCCGTTAGAGCAGGGAGTGGCTGTAAAAGTCCAGATGGCCTCGTGCAACGAATTTGTTGTCGCTGACATGCGTCCTAGGTTTTGCTGGAGTTGGCCACCTCGGATTGCATCTTGTCCCACAAATAGTTTTTCGCCAGTTTCTTCAATGTCTTGTCTTCTCCAAAGTGTCCACCTGGACCGGTGTCGTGACACTCTTTGAGTAGCATATGTCAAAGTTCGTTGTTCGGGGGAATTACCACTTGGCGAGTGAAGCATCATCGCGAGTAGGGTGCGTCGAACCAAAATTCAGTTGCATCATATCCGCCGTGCTGGTCATAGCCTTGTGCGAATAATTGCCTGAGGTATGGGTCTCGCTGTAGTTGTAGGGTTGCCACATCCACCATGAAATGTTGTCGGCGGCTGAGCGCGTCTGTCGGGTTGGCTTTGCCTCGTTGGTACTCGATTTCAAAGTCAAATCCGGACTCAAGGAATCCCATCCATCAGGTTTGACTTCAGCTGAGATTTGGTTACGTCTTCAAATATTTCAACGCGTGGTGTTTGGTGCGCACGATGCATCGACGACACTCCAGATAGCATCGCCATGTCTTGAATGCGTGCACGACCTCCATCATCTGTTTCTCGTGGACTGCGTAGTTGAGTTTTGGTACTCGTAGTTTTTGACACATGCAGGCAACAGCTTGTTCGCAGTTGCCATGATCTTGTAGAAGAATCGCGTCAATGCCTTGGTTTGATGCATCCATAGCTATGTCATAGTCGATCATTGGATCGACTAGTCCTAGGGCAGGCACCAAGGTCTATGTGTTTTGCAAAGCGCTGAACACTTCTTGTTCCCTTTCTCTCCACCGCCACTCGTTTTCTTTTTGAATGTGGTCAAAAAGAGGCTCTGACACTTGGGCTTAGTCCCGTACAAATTGCCGGCAGTCATTGCATAATCTAAGAGAAACTTTAACTTCCTAAACGTTGGTCGGCATTGGCCAATCAGCGACTGGTGCCACTTTTTTTTTTATCCATGGTCATCCGTCCGCTGTTGATGACCCCAAAAACTCGATTGAACGACGACCGAAGTCGCATTTTGATAGCTTTCCAAAAAACTTCTCTTTGAAAAACTTTGAGAACTTTTCGAATATGTCCATCGTGCTCCGCTGGGGTACGGCTGCTCACCAGAATGTCGTCAAGGTATACAACGACAAAATCGTCAAGGTACGGACGAAAAATGTCGTTCATTGGCGCCATGAACGTTGCCGGGGCATTTGCAAGTGCAACCGGAATAACCGTGAACTTAAAGTGCTCGTAGCGGGTTCAAAATGACGTGTTCTCATTGTCGACGGCTCCCACTTGTTTTTGGTGATGTCTGCTACGTAAGTCAATTTTGCTGGAAATTCGGGCTCCTTGGAGTTGGTCAAACAGTTTGTCCGCTCGAGGGAGATGGTAGCACTTCTTGATGGTAGCATCATTCAAAGCCCATTACTCCACGCACATCCACATCTTGCCAGTTTTCTTTTCCACGAATAGCACAGGTGTGGCGTATGGTGTCGTGGATGGACGGATGAACCTCTGACCGGGCATCTTGTCGAGCTGCTTTTTCAGTTGGTTCATCTCGTGATCGCTCGTTTGATAGGCCCCTTGGACGGTTGGTTTGTTGGATTCATTTCAATGCGATGGTTGATATCTCGCTGAGGTGGTGAGCTTTTCAGAAGTTTGTCAGGAAAGACGTTTGCAAACTCTTGGATGAGTGGTGCGAAGTATTTGGGTACTGTCGCGAACTTTGTCGAGGCAGATGAGGTTGTTGTGACTGATTACGAGTCATGTGTTGCCACCTCCGCTTCTCCCATTAGCTTGCGATGTATGAGCCACGCACGAGCCCTAAGCGAAATACAGTTTTCGGCCACGTTGAGCGGTATCGGCTGCATCGGTTGTCGCGTTTTGGCCTCCTCTACTTCCTCCGCTGCTTCCACCTCTGTTGCTTCTGCTGTCGACTTCCGTCCTACACGCAAAAGTTGTCTTTTGGTGCCACGTAGACGTTGCCGCTGTTCTAGTCGACTTGCGCATTGTGCCGATACAGGAAATCTCGACCAAGGATTTCTTTTTATCACTCATTGGACAATATCTCCCAATTGTAGTCGTAGTGGTTGTCGGAGTCTCTTTACGTGTAGTCTCATGTTGACAATTTTTCCTCCAAACATTCCTGGTTCGGTCTGCAAACCGAGCTTACGAACAATGTCATTGCTTATAAAGTTGTGTGAAGCTCGTCAATCCAATGGTGCTCGTATTGTTTTGAGACTTCTGCATCTTTGAGGCTCGACTTTTAGCAGTATCGTCGGTTGGTCGTCCTCATACCCCTTGTTGAACTTTGCAATCTCATAAACCCTTTGTGGCAATGTGGGCCGTTCAGATGGGCGATTGTTTGGCGTAAATCGCTCCTCGCAGACAAGAGTTACGTCTTTGACACCTTCCCTTAGCCATTTCTCGATTCGGGTTTTTGCGCCTTTCCCCCTGTTTGGCCTGCTACCTACTCCAGAGATTGCGAGCGATATGCCTGGATTTTCTACAGTCGTGAGAGGTTTGCGTGTCTCTCTGTTCGATGATGTCTACTTGCATCGGAGTCGAGGAGTTTGCCAGCATGTTTTTTTTTTCATTTCCACAATAATTGTGCTTAGGATGTCACCAGCCATTGGATTCATAGATCTGAGCATTGTACTTGGTCCTGTCAATTTCTTCTCTGTTGTTCCAATAATCCGCGGCCCGTTGTTCTGGATGTCGAAAACAACGATTGCTCATTGGATGTCTCGCTTAAGGCCGTTGTTGGAGCGAAAACAAAGTTTGTCAGGGGCAATGTCTGCTTTAGTGATAATCGAGCGTAATCTCCCTGTATACTCCGTCACCCTAAGCTACTGACGTTGGACCTCGTAGTGTTCGTCATATTTCTTGTTTGGTTGTCCAAAGCGTGCATGCATCGCTTGCAGAAATTAATTTCACTCTGTTGATGGCGTCAGCGCGTCTTGCCACTATGGGTTGATGTGCGTCAATGATAGAATGCCTGCGGTCGGTGATGTGAGATGGGCGCCGTGAGCCGTTGATGGTGCTCCGCCTGTCTCCTGTTGCCATTGGATTGTTTTTTGATCGAACCACCAACTTAACGCCTTGCCACGCAAAAGCGCGGTCGCAAGGTTAATTTCCTTTGGGTTGAAAGCCAGTGTACCCCTTGTTTTGGACAATAAGGACCTTTTGCCCCTACCTTGTAACAATTAGCCTGATCCGCCCCTTCTACACGGATATGAGTTTGCAGGCAAAGAGGATCAACAATATACCCCTCTCGTTTGTCAAGAGTTAGCATGTCGACGTCGCATAGATGCAGCGCTGACATGCCGATGTTACATTTTTTGACCCGGTCTTTGCAAATTCCTCAATAGAATGGTTTGCGATTTTTCGTAAGTAGTTTGACGGGAGTTTTCATGGGGGGTCCGGGACTCCCCGTGCGTTGAAAGGGAACCTGCTAGATCCCTATACCGCAAGGCCTAGCAGGTGGTCGTAAAAAAATAAACTATAAAACCCCGGGTGTAATGAGGGGGTGGGCTTGTTTATAGTTTTTATATCAAACAAGGGTATAACGTTGGGAAAAATGTACCTTAGTGATTATTAAATTTGACATTAAACATATTTTGCACCAACGGATTTGAACGAATTTGTTTTTTCAACCAATTAATTGCAATCACCAAAATGTTTACTTTTATTTTGTTGAAATTTGGAGCCCTTGTGGGTCGGGTTTTACCCATTGCATATGGGACCCAAAACATTAGTTTTATTGTCTACGAAAGTCACTTCATTGAAGAGAAAAATAAGGTATGTGTACGTTTTCATCACTTCTAAATGCGGTCATGGCACGCCCAAATCACGTGAGACTAGCGCAGGTTACGAACCAAAACCTGGCCGACAGCCGCGACATCCGACTGACACGGATAATCGAGACCGTCGGATAATCCGTGCCTGTCAGATGCGACCCGCGCATAGGCCAGAAGCTATCATATTGGTCGGACGTGCGCAATCTGACCTTGTGGGACAATCTCACATCATGTTTGATACCGTAGTGTTTCCCATATTCGCCTAAAATAATTCTAAACTTTCAACTATCCAGTGCCCTTAAAAATGGTCGCTCGGTTCGTTGAAACACATAATTAACTTTCTGTTTTGGCTTCGGAGAGAAAATAAGAAAATTGCGGTCCGGGATCCGCTCCTTGTGCCGAGCGAATATTGGACTGCTTGTCGCGTGGCATAAGCGACGTGGCAAGCTCGCAAAGTCGCGAAGCTTGCCTGGATGAGGCGAGCTTTGCGACTCGCAAAGCTCACCTCGAGGTCCAACGGGAGGCGCGCAGTCAAAACATGGGACTGCGCGCCAGTCGCCGGAGCCGAGTGGGCCCTTATGTTCAATTTTAAAGTCACCAAAAAAATAGGTCGGTCCATGATTGAAACACCAATATAAAAAAAGGTCCCCAAATTTTCATTCAACAATACAAGCATCAAACTGCATTTTGAAAAATAGGCGAATATGGAAAACACTACGGTATCTGGATTGAAGAAGTGAACTGCGACGTTCGGAAATGAGCAGTGCCATTCGCCGAATTCAAGGATCAAGAATGAGGTTTCAACGAATTTGAACCAAGCACCAAAATTATTTTTCTAGAAAAAAAAAAGTGAGCAAATTTAACGATCACGAAATTAGTAAAATAAAAAGAAATCGAATTTAATAATTAGTAGGGTATCATAAACAAGAAGGGATTTTCGACTCCCCATTGATGGAGTGGGGATTCCTATGGACGCCCGTCCGCCGGAATCCCCAACAAACTCCCCCTACTCTCCCCTACCGCCGGGCAGCCCACCAACCGTCCGTTCCACCAAGGCCCTAAATCACGAGGACCCCGATCAGCGGGTAGGTGGGCAGGTGGGCTGCGAGAGGCGAGGGGGCGGATTGCCGAGGGGCGAAGTGCTGACCGACGGACGTCAGTCGGAAATCTCTTCCTCCCTCCCGATCCCTTGGGCATGCCAGGCTAGAATGCGCCCCCCCCATCACGACGGCCGCTATGGGGGGTTTAATTATAGCACGAGATGCCTGATGCACAGGTGATAAAATGAGGGGCAATTGCCATTTTCAATGATTTTCTTTTGGTCGTCGTTGACCCCACTAGTGATGAAGTACATCTCCAAGATTGTCGGCCAAATGTGAACCATTGGTCCTTTTTATTTTGCTCGATCAAACAATTTTGCTAGAGCCGGATAGGTTTTGGGTTCCCTTGAGAGAAGAAAAATTCTCTCGACAAGCACTCCTTCACGCACGCTTCCGTTACGAAGAGCCTCTATAGTGATGTTGAGTTTTTGGAGCAGGTGGTTGTTGATTCCTCCAAGTGCGGAGATCCTGTTTGCCTGTTCCTCATTGATTTGATCCTATCGTCGAGTGCCACCTTTCGTCCGTGCTGCCGTCGTCAAGGCTGTTGGTAGGGACTGTTGGTTTGTCGCTATTGGGTCCCTGGCCGGATTGGTCGATGAGGCTGTAGGGGTTGTTCTAGGTGCCATAAAGCCTGCCAGGCCAGCATTCGCCGTCTCTTGAGAAGTCGTGTGCATCGGCACGTTCTAGACTTCCGTTGCCGAATTCGTCACCGAAGACCCGCTGCTGGTCGTAGGTTGCGCTCGCTCACCTCACGTCGTAGTCGCGATTTTGTGAAGTCTTGACGCGCGAGATGCACTGAGGGCGTGTGCGAGGTAGTTCTCTAGATCGGTAATGTAGTCGGATGCCCCTTAAGCCTTGCTACACTTTCATACCAAGCGTTATGCCGAGCGAAGCGTAGATGGTTAACATGTTGAAGTTGCAAGGTTAAACACGATTTAGAATTTGGGATACCTAAGCAGTTTGTAGTTAGCAGTAAGTGTACTTCGATGACAAGTGTCGAAATGATCGAACATGTATAAAGAGTCCAATTACAAATGAGAACTAGCCGGGGTCATTGGGTCGAATGTCGAGCGATGCGAGTAGAGTCGTGTCGTGAGTGGTCGGATTTAAGAAGGTCTTCGAGAATCTACGGTGAAGATGCGCGATGCATCCTTATAAATCACGATGCGTTGAGATACGTCGAGAAGTCGACCGAAAGGTCGTGATACTTCTATTCATAGGTTCGCAAGAATGATCCAAGCTGTTAGAAGGTTTGAGAACATCCATTAAGGGGGGGGGGGAGTAGTCGGCCAGTTTGCCCTTGGCCGTCTGAGTGAGTATTGCGGTTCTCGCAACACGATGGGCTGTTTGTGTAATAACAAAAATATGCAGTCGAGAAGATTAGGGAGGCGTGTACATTTGATACGTAACATAGTAGAGGATTCGAGGATTTGAGCCACATGGATTACTTGTATTATACTGTTAGTGTATTTCAATAGCATGTGTCGGACAAGTGGTGTGCATGTGTACCATGATAAGAGTGAGAATGAGGCATATGTTGGGTCTTCGATGCTCGAGCTGAGTGACGCTTACAAGGTCACATTTTGGGTGATCACGTCAAGAAGACCTGTCAGGAAATCGTGGGATTTAGAGCTTATCAAGGCGTGGTGTTGTGGAAGTGTGGTGCCGTCTAGAAGTCGACAAAAGAGTATCGAGACATCGATTTGGTTCACGATACTTCTATCGGCCATTCTAGAAAGTGTTTGAAGTTGTTAGATTCTTCGAGAACGGAACACCGGAGGTCGGTTCTGGTGGCCAAAATGCCCTCTGCCAAACGACGTAGAAATTCATGAGTTGGAAATGTAGTGGGCTACAAATGCAAGGAAAGAAATTCCAAATGGTGGATTTTAAGGACTCATATGTGTCTGTGACTTAAGAGCCATGCTAGGCGTCTACCGTCTCATGCATTTGTGTAGATTACAACCCCCTAAAGCGTGAGCATTATTTCCATGGGATGAGCATGTTTGTTCCCGCAGTGTTCGGATGGAACGACTTGTCATGCTGATATTCATCAGAAGCAAGATACCACTCACACAATGGCCCAAAGAACTTTCCACAAACACCCTGTGATAAGCCCTCGACAGTAGGGTTGATCTCCATTGAATTTTGCCGTGAATGGATGCCCTCACTTCCGTGGAAAGCCCTCACATAAACGAGAACCCAATTTCCAATGTATGTTTTGTTCTGTTTGGGATACCGAGAAGTGAAACTATGTGCGGCTTGACGGTCTTTGTGGTTAACCATGGCAATCCAGTTTTTTGGGCTGTCAACAGGCGTATGTAAGGGGTTCCGCAACCTCCTTTTACGTTTCATCCGACGCTACATAGCTGGGTGTTGATGTGGAGTGTTTTCATGCTTGCGCAACAAAACGTGTCGAGTAGTCAGGGTTACGGCAGTGAAATATCACGCTTGAAATTCACAATGAGAAACAAATTGACATTCACTATGAAGACATTGAAGATGGGCCTTAGGTCGTAAGCGCATCCCCTTGGAATGTGCGGACAAAGAAAGAGCGTAATCTTTAGTCCTTATTTGCACGGCAAAACAAATCGTCTAAATTTTTGAGTTTGAAAAAATTTAAAGTGTCTTGAAAGCGACTGCCACTACGTTGTAGTCAACCTTCGTTGGGTTTAAAAAACTTCTAGCCAAGTTGTCAAAGTTGCGTGGAAACCACCTCTTTAGGCCTTGATAGGGACAGCCAGAAAAGGGGGCGTTGTGAATTTTTTTTTGTCCACATGTGAAGTTCGCTGTCAACACGTCAGCAACAAACTGCCATTTGTCTGTTCCTCCATATGGTCTTGTCTTTCAGTGCACGATCTTGCACGCTCGTGCATGTCCATGTACGTGTTATGTGATGTCACCGACCCGCACATAGTTTCACTTCTCGGTAGGCAAAACAGAACGAAATGGTAGAGGATGGAGGCTATTGCCTCCGAGGTTTACGGGTAATATTTATTTTTGGAAACGCGCATACTTGGGATAATATTCCATAGAGAGAGGTCTTCATTGAACAATACCATGAACCAATGACGGATCTCAACAAATGCTGAAAAGAAGGTTTGTGGTATCTTCCGATTTTGCTGTAATGCGTCGCTGGCATCGAATTCCGGCGTTTACCAGCCGCGCCCGTCCCCTGCCGAGGCATGTCCCCTGCCGAGGAATGTTTCGTGCCGAGGCATGTCGCCTCTCTTGGTGACCTCGCCCGTTCCCATGCTGAGGGGAGACCGGTCGGTTCCGACAATGATTCAATAAGCAGGTAGTGTTCCTTTTCGACATAAACAAAGATAATTTTCTGAACCGTAGGCACGGCTGGAAAGTATCGAGTAGAGGAAGTAAATAAGAAGAGTAAAACGTTTTTGGACAACAAATTCACGAATCCAAGAGGCATTCATTTCAGTGTCGAACATGATCCACGGTCAGCGTCGCCGCGATAACTAAGCCGTTTTAAATATATATTTAATATTTAATTTAATGCCCAAACTGAATACCTCAGATCAAGCGCCGGATGTAGCAGCGGAAGGTGTGTCCGACAAGAAATCTAGGTCGTGCTCATATCGAGAACGCTGGATATAAGTACAGACAAATATATAGATTTCTACAGCCGATCTCCCCCGAGCGATCAAGGTCGTCGATCCCACTCCATCGTCGACAATAAGACAAATACCACCCAGAAAGCAGTTCAGATGGAAGGACTCTCAACGTCGGACATCCTTGCTGTTGTCCAAGTAGTTTGTCCACATACATGGACCAAAGAATGACGTCCAAATATCTTGTTTCTCCGTTGTTCAGTTGCTCTATGCGATTCTTTCCAGCCGTGCCCACTGACCATGAGACAATGAACGTCTCGCCACACTCCTGTCTGTCCCCGTCGCACCGATCTGACGGCTGTTGTTTGTTGAACTGTAAGAGACATCCTTCGGTCTATGCCTGAGTTCACAGTTGACCTCTTCGACTTCCAAAGGTTCTCGAGCCTCCAAGGTACGTTTGTACATCCGATGAGCTCCAGACAATATCCCGGCTTAGATGGTGTGTCCGGATATCGCTCGAATCCGGAGATCCCGTTCGAAGATTGCGAGTACTTCGTGGGTTCAGGGTTTCAACAGTCGTGGGAAGAACAGGTTCTGATTGATCGCATCCGACCAGCTTCAGTTGCGCACTTCGTACACGGTTCGATAAGATCGCCGGATTTTTTTTCCTGGAAGACGGCCAAGACTCGAGCGTACTAGGCGGTCGCGACGGATTGTGTTTGTCGTTTAGCTTAGCGCGTATCCGACTGACAAAAAACTGTTAAAGTCCCGTTTCGTTTCTACAACATGAGCCCTATGGTTACCAAGACTTGAGATTACATAGTGTCCGTGTTTGCATATTCGTGTTCCTATTCATTGGGCGTGCCTGGGAATGAATGAATTGGCATAACCCAATAGGCTCGCTCACATGCTGACATCATCATCGAAGGTTCCTCACATGTGCGAAGCAATGCCTATCGGCTCACATATATTTCGAGCGTAGATTAACATGTACGGTTAGGATGCTCAAACCGTGAATCTACGGTTACGGACAGGTCACGGGTTCAAGTCTGCTCAAGCATAGGCATTGGTGACTCTAGGCTTGCGACGAGTCGCAAGCATTCTTCTCCTGCCCTCCGTTGTGAGGTCGTCACAAGCCTTGTTCTCAGACAACGGAAGTTCCTAGCTAAGCACCATCCAGCACTGGGAGTAGAACCTCCTCACACCACCGCCAACATGGACGACGAGATCTAAAAGAACGCCACATTGCTAGCCATTCTTCTCACCGTCCTCGCCTGCCTGCCTGACATGAAAAAACAAAACCTCACACGTGCCCTATCGAGGCACCAATACACTAGCAAACTGCCACGCCATGGAGCCAACGCAAGGCGCGTGTATGTGGTGCTTTGCATCGACCCATGGCGCTTTGACGTGCTAGTGCTCATGTTTGTGAAGGTTGGTCTGCGACCCACCCGCACGGTCTTAGTGGAGGAGCTTTTCGCCATTTTCTTGTAAGCCATGACAGCAAGCAAAGGCCAACGCTGGCATGTGGAGGCTTTCCAACACTCCTACGAGACAGTTTGTAGTCACTTCCAATGTGTCCTTCACTGTGTCCTACTTGGACCCTCTATCATCACAACTCCCGACACCGCCCACAAATCACTAAAGATATTCCGCTCATCGCGGTTCTTTCCTTGGTTCAAAAACTATGTGGGGGCGCTTGATGACACGCACGTTCTTGCATGGGTACCTCTTGGATGTAAATCGCCATATTGCAACAACAAGTCTCAACAAACATTGAACATCCTCCTTGTTGTGGCCTTCCACGAAACCATAAGGTGGGTTCATGCTGGGTGGGAAGGCAGTGCCCATGACTGTCGTGTCCTCTGTAATGCACTGGCCAACGGCGTCAACACCCCTGAGGGAAGGTACTATCTTGTCGATGCCGGTTACGCATTGTCAAGGCCCGTGCTAACCCGATTCCATGGGGTGCACTACCATCTACGCGACAAAGGAATTGAGGCTGCGGCGTTTGAGCCTGTGACTCCACAAGAGCTTTTCAACCAGCACCACTCCTTGCTTCGTATGACCGTCGAGCACATCATAGGCCAGTTGAAACACAAGTTTCAAGTTCTCCATGACACGGAGGGGAACTCTTTGCAAGTGTAATAAGAAATTGTTGTTGCAACTTGCATTCTCCACAAAACTTTCATGAAGTGTTCCAATGATGCCCATAATTATTGTGCAGATTTTAGATTGGTCATCGAAGAGGCCCGAGGGTGGCAGCACGTCAACTTGGCTCTGGCACCTATAGTGGAGGATATTGAGGAGGCTAGAGCATGAAGGCTTGACATTGCCCGCCAGATGTTTCGTGGCTGTCGTTCACATGGCAGCTAGGGTGCAGCATGACGGAAATAAGAATGTTGCCACTCTTAGTGTGCACTTTGAATTTTCATTCCTCTTTGCTTTATACTTGGAAACACTTCGCTTGCCTTTCATTGTTTGAGTTCATTTATATGTGGCTAATCTACTCATGTTTCTTCATGACAAGGGCGTCTACGCAGAAACTATCTCCTTTCATTAATTAAGTTGACACATAATTAGGTTCTTTTCGAGTTCATCTGGTACATTTGTGACCTCATTAGGCGTGAACGGATTATGTTTGACCTCATTTGGTGCTACCTCATTATGTGTGGCCTCATTAGGTGCGTCTCTTATTAAAATGATGCACTTGTGACCTCAATAGGTGTGCTCACATTACAGGTGATCTGTTGAGTTGCATTGATTGTGACCTTCTTACTGGTGACCTGCCGAGGGATTACCGTTTGGCATATGTTTAACATGCACCAGCAGAACAAAGTGGGGGAATGGAAGTACACGTAGGAGCTTGGAATTGTAAAAGTTAACTTAAACACATTTGCGAAGAGTCTTGAAGGAATGTATTCCACCCCCCTCTCAAACCTATTATGACTTAACAAGACTGAGCCTAGCCGTACACCAGAAAAATACCTTCTATCATAGCATTTCTTTGCTACTATCGCCTCTCTGGTACTCTTGCACTGTGGAAACACCACATATCTCCTCATAGTAGCCATCTTCCAACCTACCACAAAGAACAGAACTAGAATTGTCATGAACAAGGTTGAGTATTGGTACACATGGACTGTTATGTGACCTACACAAAAGAACAAAAGTCATAATGAGGGTTAGGGGTCATAAAATGGTGTAACATGCAATGCAAGGGCAAAGAGCCAGGTAAGAGTTAAAAAATACATTACACCACAATAGTCACTGCGAATCCCAAAACTTGTGTACGTTTTCATCCGCTTCAACTAAGTGCTATGTTGTCTTAGGGTTATGTGATAGGAAAATGAGCAGCTTTCACTTGCGGGCAAGGCTGATGTCCAACTACTTGTTGACTAGACGGGACGGTTGTTGCATCCTCAGGCCATCATCGGCTACAACCATATGGTTGAGACATTGTGTGAGCAGTAACGCCAACCTAGCAACGCTCCAACCTGTAGACAATCTTGCCTTCCCATGACCCACACCTGACCTGAGACCCTCTATGAGGATCTTTGCTATTGCTTTGGCACATGCAATGGACAATACATTATAGCAGTTTGCATCACCAATGGTAGTCCTTGCACCACCTGCTACTACAAAGGTTGAACCACTGCCGGGAGCCCATGGCCTAGCCGTAGCTAGCCTCCCTTCCAGGGTTTCATTGCGTGCACCACTATTGGTCCATGGAGTACTGGTGCTTCCTCCACAATTGGCATTACTAGTAGGAACACCTACACTAATGTTGACACCAGTAATAGCTTCACCAACACTGGCACTAACTGCATTTGCACCAACACTGGCACCACTTGCAACTACATTAACATCAACACAACTTGTAGCCCTAATCCCAACACGTGCAAATAACTGAGTTGGAACCACCCGGTAGCAACCTATTTATAGCACCACTTACATCAATACCGGCAATTATTGTCGTTGTTCAAGCAGCCTCCCAAAACTGCACCCTCGTAGCACTAGCAACCATCGTAGCATAGGTAGATCCTACTGGTTGCAGAAGTAACGTTGTAGTAAGGAGGGAATCACCCTAAGTGCTATTGGATGTGGCTTTTGCAATGGCTCCAATCATCATGAAGCTGGATATCTTATCCATAATCAGTATAATGTTTTTGCAGAGTGCCACGTATGGGACGGCATGATGGCGGTTCTCCTCTAGAGAAGGGTCATTGGGTTTAATATCCCCATGAAAATGAGGTTACCAACCTTGTTGTTGGCATACCTACCATGTAATGGACCGGATGCCCTGCCCCTCCCCTCTTCTTTAACCGCTACAACTGGGTTAGACACGTCTAGATCCTCATCACATTTGCATGCATCGTCATTGAGGTTAGCTATGGGCTGTATGTCCCCCCTTCCCACATAACCACTTTGTTATGTTCGTCCATGTTGACCTCGTTCCTGGCCGTGTGACCCCAAGGGAGCACGAGCATTTCTCCACCGGTGCGTTACCATACTCGGCAGCTTCTTCCGGCATGACAAGAGCATTTGCGACAAGCTTGTCCTACGCCATCTCATTGGGCAAAATGTTGTAGCGTTGTTGAAGCCAAACAAAATGCTGATATCCCCATTTGCGCGCACAATGCTTCCCCATTTAGTGGAACGATTCCCACATATCTTGCTCCAAGACAAGGAATCCCTTTCTTCCAACCTACTCCACTCACCTAAGCCAAGTGGCAGAGGGAGCGGTACCCGTTCTTCAGCTTGCGAAGGTAACATCACGCACCAGGATTGGGTGAAGAAGATAGGCTCCAGCTGTGATTTCAATCCCTCCTTGTTAAGGATGGAATGCAAAAAAGTTATGGTTAATCACCTTAAATTCATACACTCAATCATTTGTGTATCAAAAAGTGTATTCTTGTATGTGGACATTTTTCAAAAATCATCAACATCACTCCATGTAACTAGAGGCCAAGTATACATTCATCACATAAGTTGTCAATTGTTATGGATTATATGTAAATTGTACTGCTTTTTGTTAGAAGTCCATGTTCATGGATGTGTTCATGTCCCAATACACTTGTCGATTCACACTTTGAAGGGTGAGGTGATTGGTCATATATGATGCAAACGATGTAGGATAGCAACCCACTTGTCAGCCAACCCGTCATACGGAATTCTTTGTCTTAAGGCTCGTCTTGGATCAATCTAGCAAGATCTTGGTGTGTTTCTTCTCTCTCGAGTGTCGTTGAGGGCGTGGGTACGGGTCTCCACGAGCATGTCATGAATGGCGACCTAAAGGGGTGCACTGAGGCTTCGACGCTGCTACGTCTCTCCTTGGGCAACAAGCCGGGACGGGCTGAGAGGCGATGGAAATGACAGATTGAGACAAGCCCGTGGAACCAGACTTCAGGCTATGTGAGGGCAATGGCTCACTCCTAAATTGGGATGGATGAAGGCGTGGAGGCAAAAAAGCTGCGTCCCGTGAGCGGGCAGCGTGTGGAGAGGCCATGTTGGAATAGGGTTTGGAGGCCCATGTCAATACTGACGGTGACTGCTTGAATGAGGTGGGTCCACTTTAGTTTGTATGATGACCAGCCCACGCCTGGTTTGTTTGTTTGAAAGAAAACACCAACAGTGGATTGCATTAATGAAAAATGAGGACATGGATATGTGCTGGGATGAGGGAAAAAATTTGCCCTCGTCGCGTGCATCACTGTAATAAGATGAACGGGTGGATGTGTAAAGCATCGAATGGTGCACAATCATTATTCAATAGTCATGCTTTGGCAATTTAATGCTTTAGAAGGCATGTCAAACGTGAGCAAGCGAGCAGGCTAATGTTTAATTTTTCTTGAAAAGAGATTTTTACGACACCAGAAGCGCGCGTAGAGGTAGGAAAACGCGTCTATTACATCACCTAATTGCATTGTTAGGAACAGATGGGTGAGTGAACTGTCAAACTCGAGTGTGGCTAACATTCTTTCCCGATTCCCCCATTCCCCAGCACACCTATTATATGTAACAGTCCATTTTAAGACAAATGTCAATTGAAATTTTGGCAAAGGTGGTTTTCATACCGCATTTGGTTTTGGCACCATAAACAACTTAGCAGATAAAACATTAGAAAAACCATCTCGCGAACAAGTGATGGGGCCATTCAATTGGGATAAAAGGAGCGCATAATGTTCGAAGGCGTTTAGAGAGACATAAGCGACCAAAAGGTTTCATAAATGCAACCAGTATACAGAAAGCATGGAATGAACGAACACCTTTATCGTGCACTTAGAAACTAATGACGTAGACTCTTCAGAGCCTTCATGTGTTTGATTTATATTTTAGTCAAGGTATGGTGTATGTTTGCATCTAGATCATGGCTAATAAAAAATATGTAATCAAATCAAGGAAAAAGTAACAAATTTGAATCAAATAAAAAATTAATAAATAATACTACATGATGAAAACATGTAATCTCATTAAAAACCTCTATATAAAGAGCTCAAGTATTTTCAAGGTTATTCTACGTGGAAATATATGAAATTGATAGAAAATGTTCAAACATCAAGTCAAATTACCAATGATTATGTGGAGATTTTTGTCATTTTATGATTAGAGAGGGATGAAATTCAATTAAACTTGGGTTGCAATGATGGTTTTTATGAATCAATCAAGGAAGTCAATGAATGTGGAATATTGTTGTATTGAAAAATATAAGTATGAAAGAACAATAAAAATAGTCTTTGGATGTAATTGTATGGTTACATATGATTGTAAACATAAATGGATATCAATATGGATAGAAGTTTATAATGAGGTAACGAGAAAAGCATAAAGTGTAGGAATACATGTATATGTTGTTACATATAGGTAAAGATATGGAGATGAAGATATAAAGAGGCATAAAACGTTTCACACATATAGATGCAGACATAGATAAAGAGATCACTGTTTATGGATTTAAAAATTGATAGATCCATATCTATGTATAGAAGTATTGATTTTTGTATCTATACCTATATGTGTGTGTACAAACATACTTATGACTATACATATCCATCTTTATACCTTCACCTACATCTACTCCCAGATGCATGTATACTTTTATGTGCGTTTTTGTATGTTTTTCTGAATTGAAACATGCATCTAAATTTATATTCTTATAAGATTTTAACTAATAATACTATATTACATAGATATGTACCATTTGTGTATGATAATTTTGATTTTTATTGTTGTTTCATCCTTAAAAAATAGTTTGATTAATTTATTTAATTTATTGATGCATACAAATAAGAGTTACAACATTTATTACATAATATTCAATCCCTTTCTACTCATTTGATGAGAGAAACATTCACGGTATTGTTGGTAAATTGTTTTGGTGTTTCAATTGTATTGTATCAATTCATAGATGTCCATGTAAAACAACTATGAACCTGACCGAAAATATTTTTTTTTCTATTTTTTGTAATAAATGTTCATGTTTTTTATCATCTATAACCTTTACTAGTTTTTCCATATGATTCAACTTAGTTTTTCCCACCTGAAGTTAATTGTATTGTTTTGGCAGTGTTGTATGAAAATGAAGACCGTCGTGCGTACTGATTGCAGAAAATCAACCTTTTGGTCGCTTATGTCTCTTTAAGCGAATTCGGAAAGATTGCGTTCGTTTTGTCCAAATTCAAGGGGCGCGTCACTGATTCGCGGGATGGTTCTTGCATTGTTTCATCCGCGGGATTGTTGCCGATGTTGCCGATCCCAAACGCGCGGTGGAAACTGCCTTCTCTGTTCAAACTTCGAAATGTCTCAAGTCGAGGGGTGCCGTAGGGAGGACATGTGGGAGGCCGACACGGAACTGATTGGTGATCCAGGTCAGCTGTTTGACAAGAAAGCCATGTGGTTCCGTCCCAAAGATACATCGGGGCAACGATTTCTCCTTAGCACGTAATCGCCCTTCAATTGAGACGCCAATCGTGCAGCGCAAGGGCCTCGATAGCCTTGAACAATGGACGAGAGTCCATCAATCGTCGGCCGACTACGATCGTCGGTATCCTCAGAGCAACAAGGAATCTAGGGTTCAGAGTACTCTACACCGGATTCCCTCCTAAGATTTCAGTGCACATTGAGAATATCACATGGTTTGGAACTTGACTTCACAGACATAGACAATTCATCCGATTACGAGTCGCCATGCACGCAACAATCCGGTAGAGTTGATTAAGCCCCATTCCACTCTCATTCCTCGAACGATCTAATCATACCCTCAATGGGCATTTTGAAAGCTTTGGGAGCTGTAGACGTTCAAAGAGCATCCGTGAAAATGTATTTCAGACAAACACTAACACGAAAACAAAAAATAACAACATGTACAAATACGAATAAAACATCCAACTTCCTCATGAGAAAAACATCAGGACACAAAGAAAAAACAACTTTTCTCATATTTCCATTTTGAATTGCACCAAAAAGGATAAAACTTTGGTCATAGGCCACCATACACAAGAATTTATACCTAATATACACAACATGGATCCAATTCTTAGAAAAAAAGACAAAATGTTCAAAAATTATAACATAATCACTAAAACTAAATTTTATTCTGAATTTAAACAGGAACTTCACGCTAAAAAAACACAATCATCATACTTATTCCAAAATGCACCATAACAATTTGCTGAGTCGAGCTCATTGACTTCAATAACACTAAAAATCAAATACAAGAATCAAAAGGTCCTACCTTAAATATTTTCTTTTAGACACAACATTTGAGTCAATCATCATACAAAAAAGATAGCAATGAGAACCTAATGTTTGATCTTTGATGGTCCATAAAATGTTTCTTCCACTAATGAACTGTTTAGGAGTATCAAGCATTTTTTTCTCATTATGAATTGTATTACTTGTAGCAAAACATTCTGTCAACTCTCCAAAATCACACATTTCTAACCTAAACTATCTCATAAAACATGCTCCTCAATTATAAACATAGGTCATACATTTGCTTCGATTCATATGTCCTTTACGTGATTACTTACGGGCTTTCAAAAAGGGGGTGCACGTAAGTGGTCTCAAATTGAAGTCTATAACATAAGCAAAATACATCATACATTTTCATTTCTTCCTTCCTATCCCCCTTTCTCTCTCTCTCTCTCTCTCTCTCTCTCTCTCTCTCTCTCTCTT
>SZWC01007043.1:64550-82794 GCA_023375785.1 Penium margaritaceum
ATCCTCCCCTTGCCACTTCCAAAGGTGCAACCGTCTTTACAACAACCTATGCACGGGTTTCTCTCTATAGTTTCTTTCCTCCATTAGTCATAATTTCCCCTCAATGATGATGAAAGAATATGAGATAAAGGTCAAAATGCCAAAGTCTTGAACCCTTAGGGCCTTGTGGATGAACATTTGTAATTATGGAAGAAAATGCTTCATCATAATCAGATAAGCTAACAAGTGAGTAGTTGGAGTAATGGCTATGGATTTCGATTGTTTGAATACTTCACCATACCAACAGAATGGGAGGACAATTGAACCCTTATTAGTAGTAAAACGATTGAGGAAAATACGTTCACAATCATTAGGATGAGTGATATGTTTCTATTTGATTAGAATGAATGTGGATAAAAACTCATATGCGTTATTTACTTCTACAATATTAAGAAATGTTTAGATCAACATGGGCTCACTTGATTTGGGTCTTCATTAAAAATCCTTCGAAGAATTTGGAGTCATTGAACATGAATTCTATGGATTATTGTTTCACAAAAATGCCCTAATTTAGGTTTTCATTTTTCCCATGGAAAAGGGTCTTCCCTTACTTCTAGCTCCCCATCTTCAAATTCACTTGTGATGTGTTAACATGCCCCTTAAGGGGATAGTTGAGAAATTGTCTTGAGAAAATAGTTACAAATTACTTAATGATCATAAAATTAAAACCTCTTTACTATATTGTTTATTCAAAACTACAATTTAAGTTAAAACTAAGGAACCTATTTAGCAATACACGAGCCTTCCTTCACAACGATGAACTCGTTGAGGTAGGGATGCAATGGGTAAGCAAAACATTCGAATTTCATGCGATTATATAATTCCTAGTGCCCCTTTTTGGAAAGGGTATAATACGTTTTGAACTAGGGTGTACCAAGTGGTCAATTTCGTGAGATAAAAATCTAAGTGAGGTAAGTGCACATTGAAATTCTTGAACATGTTTTTTATTACATTGTGTTTAGTTTTTTCTAGCTACCACAACCAACATACTAAGTAAGACCTTGCAATTATGAAAGAAATAATCCATGAAAGAGAGACAACTTGCCGAATTCACACCCTTAGAAAGGAATATATGCTATGTAGGAATTCAATGGTTGTCGATGATTTCCGATTGGCCACTGTCGTAAAAAATGGGTCGTGTTGAGTGCCACTACCCTTTGCAACATCAATATCCAAAATGTGCTGAAGGTTTATTAACATTTTCACGGATTGTTCTTCTCAATGCTCGTACACTCTGAAAGTCTCATCATTTTTCATAAATTATTTTGAATTTGGAGAGCACTTGGCCTTTTCAAAATTTGGTTGAAAAACTTTACAAATAGTGGCAATAGTCACAATGGTGGTCAATATAATCTTGCTCATTTTTTAGTCCAAAACGTGGTAAGAATTCTTTATTGTATGTTTCTTTTAGTAGAGATAGCTGACAAGCATAGTGAATTAATATTCTGGTAATATCTTGACATGTGCATCTGTTTTTGTGTTGAATCATATGCAGCAAGATGATGGTAGAGATATGGTGGCCTTTTCATTTGTTAGAAAGTGTTATATTGTGTGTGAAAATGAGGATTTCACACTAGGAAAATTATAAAACATCATCATCTTTCCAATTTTTCGATAAAAACGGTTTGAGAGTTATGCTGTGATGCATACAACACGAATTTTTAAACAATTTTAGTGTCAGACACATCTTTTACTTTTTGAACGCTTCAAGCCTGCCCTTAAATTGTGCATGTATCCACAAAAAACTTGTAATCCTATCCTCTGAATCATGAAACAATACTCAATATGCAACAAAGAAATTCATATTTACTAAATAAATGAAAAGTGAAATTTCCACATGGTAGAAAAATGCAATAGTAAATGCTTGTTACACTAGCCATTTCTAGAAAGGTATTATGATTGTCTTAAGTGTGAGAATGCGACTACTCAGCGTCAAGAGGCTTGAATACACAAATTTTAGTATAAACAAGATTTGAGAATGATATATGAGGTTCACCAAATGAGTGGATTAAAGAGTGTAAATGCAAATCTAGACAAGATCTTCAAACTTTGTATTTCTTCCTCACTTACATGTCTTTCTAGGCTCTTTGCCTTGCTTTGGTCCTAATGTTGTTTACCTTTTTACATGCTTCTTATGAATCCTTCATGACATCATCTATTTTCACGGCTCTATAAGGCTTAAAGAGTGGTGGAAGCGATACAATTTTGTTTCTATATGATCTTGAACCTGAAATCGTTTTTTTCAAGGTTTCGTACACCAAGTTGTGGTGAATGGGTGAAGGAAACAAATTTGAAGTCTCATTAGACAAAGTGGTTTGAAGATGGTGATAGAATTAGGAGAATCACAAGAGTTCATATGATGTATGTGATATTTAATAGAACTTGAAAATTTTAAGTGTTTTCATGTTCCCGTATTCATGCTGCTTTGAGTGTTTAATGGTATGTTCAACATATTTTATGTTGCATTCAATTTCATTAGGAAGATTATGGTACAAGGTATTCTATTGTTGCTATCTAAACATAAGGTAGAATCTCTTGTGAGCTCCCACATTACTCTTCAATCAAAATTCAAACTAAAAGTCTTTGCGAACTTAAAGGCTTTTGCCTTCAACTTCGCTAAGAATAATTTTATGTCTTCTTTTTTTGTTAAGGCAACATTCATTATCCTTTTGAAGTGCACAAAATTTACTGAATTCTTAAGTCTCCTCATTTGTTCCTTCTTATTCCCAAGCAAGGGTATTAGTTTGTATTTTTTGGCATGCTTATTGAATTTTAATACCTATTTATGCAAAGAATGTAAAATTCAACAAATTTGGGGAATTTCGAAACCAACTAAGGCACGCTTGGTAATACGTTTTGCTTATTTATTTTCCTCTCTTTTTCTTACTCTTGCCTTGTCTTCTTTAGCCTTCAAAGGGAAGGAAAAGAAGTATAAACAATGGCCTGATGACAGTGGCACAACCCTTCATTTATTTTGGATTTTTATTTTTTTTATGAAGCTTCTCATATAGCTTTGCAAATCGATGTGAGACAATACGCATAATTAGTTTTACTTCATTAATTTGAATTCATCAAATGATTTGGATCTTTGTTGCTTAATGGAAAACAAATGGTGACCCACTATCATTTGCTTTCTACAAAAAGGTGTTATCATTGGCTAACCCCTTGATTTTGCAAAATGAAGGAACAATTAGTCCCAACACTAGAGTTTCACATTTGTTTGCTTATTTGGAACATCATATTGATGCATAGAAGAGTAAAAGACCATCCAAAGTTCCTATTCATTATCAATCATTTGTAACCCCATGTGACAATTCATGGATGTAACTTAGAAAACTCATTTTTCTCTAAGTTATGTCAGTCTTAGGTTCTTATAAGTAAACCTATGTCCTTTTTAATCGTTTTACAAAGAGCTTTAACTTTAAAGGGATACAGATTGAATTGAAATGATATGGTTAAAAAAGGTCACCAAGCCCATAGAATAAGAATGTACAGTAATAAAGGTTTAAGAGAACGATGATGGCACAAAGAGAGTTATTAATCCTATGTTGTTATCATTTACTTCATGATAAGATAAACGTAAACGTGTAATTATGATGATGTGTTTTTTTTCTTATTACATAGTAAGGATGTTTGAAGGTCGAGGTTCCTTTTCATAGGTTACAAGTTTCAATAAACTTTTACTAAAAAACGTCATCATTGGGATATCTTGAGAATCCATGGAACATCTATGAATGTAAGAATAGAGGTTGAATGGCCTAACCATGTATACATATATGTATTTGGATACATTTGGAATCTTATTTTTCATGTGATTATAAACATTCAATTTTAAAATAATTGTTCATGGCATAAAGAGGGTACTAAAATTTGGAAAAAGGAGATATTGGCTTAAAAAATGGTACAAACTTCATCTTATGTACTTTAAGATTGGGAAATCTCTTGAATTTACCCTAAACAACCCGTGAAAGGATTTGGGATATTCTCTTCATTACTATCACTTTTGCAAATGATGATTTCAAACTATGGATTGAAAGGTTTGAGTGCTCACCAAGTGTGGTCTTTACTGGAATGGACATGTTTGCGGATTGGATCTGGAAGAAATATAACCTCTTTGTTTGTTAGAAATCAAAAGTAGAAATGCATCATCTTCCAAGTAAGTTTCTTCTTTAACTTGACATGAGCCATGTTGGCCTTATCCGTTTTCCCTTTGTTTGGGACTTCATTATTTCATTTTGACCATTGTTTGCCACCAAACGCAGAGAATGCTCATCTTAGATAAATTTTGTCTTGTGCCTCAATTATCCTGGTGCACCTTAAATCATGCTTGCCACACAAACTATTGCAAACAAATTTATACCTTGTCACTTGCACAAGAATTGTTTTGAAAAATTGGGTAAGAGAAGCATGCTTGTGTTTTTTTGGTTTTATGTGATGTCTTATTCCATCATATGTAGAGTATGCCTTTATATGGCCGAATCATTAAGATTGAATTTTTGCTCACTAGTAGTCATGTTTTTGGTGAATGAAACACTTTAGGCGTCATATAAGTCCATTTAAGAGTTTTTTTTGGTTTCTTGGTCTTTCATGTAAAAATTAATCATAGTGTTGTTTTTAAGCAAGGTTGCATAATGTGCTAATTTGAGATGCAAAAAAGCAAGCAAGCCAATGAATGGGCCTTCTGACCTGCGGCCGATCGTCCCATTCAATGGGTATTATGCTTGTTTTTTACGTGAACTTGTGAAACCCACTACGTGGAGGATGTCAGGATAAATCATATGCCAAAGATAGAAAAGCAGAGCTAACGAGGTCAACCTTGCTATTTGTTTTCTAGTTTGTAGCAGTATGGAAAAAGGAATCAGATGCAAATGAATCTTAAGATCCTAAAATTTATGACTAAGACAAATCGTAAAGAGGTAATTACTTTTATAAGCGTCTATAGATGGGCTTATGTAAAACTGTTTGTTTAAAAAATCTTCTTGAAAAGAGGATGCATCATATTGCCTTGGTGTTAAAAAAACCATATTTGGTTGATTAAAAATTCCACAACAAACAATGTTATGGCTTTAACATTTTTCAGTTTTTTATCCAAGATTTTTCTAAATCTTGGGAAGAATCATCAAGAACATAAGTTATTTTTCATCACCAATCCATTTCAAAAAAATTAAAGGAAGTATAACACACATGTCATTGTTCTCCAACCTTTCAACTGTACCCTGCAGCGAGTAAAAGACAAGATGAATTGCATTAGGTATTTGCCAGTAGTACTTTGTTGTTGTGCTTCACTCAATTGTGCACATTGTGGAATGTTTACGTGAGTAAATAAAAATGTGGCGGGGCGCTAGGTGCATTGAACATTGTAAAACTTGGAAACAAGGATGACCAGATCACCCCCGTTTCCCCCCTAGCTATATGTATTTTAAGCATAGTAAAATATTCTAAAAACATTAAAAAGTATAAATGTGGGGAGATTAAGTGTGAGTGAGATAGAGAGAACTGGGAAGGTAGAGAAAGAATATGAATATAGAAAAAATTATCTTGAGCATGTTAATCAATTTCAACTCTTGAAATTTCTTTCTTAATAAATGGAAAAGCAATAGTATGGGGACCTTAATCTATGCTTTTTTGAATGATCAAGGTTTGCTTTTGATGCTTTTGGTGTACTATTGTAGAGTGTAATCGTAGATATATGGAGTGTTATACTTTTCATCATACCAATTTTGTTTTGTGGTGGAAAACCAGAGAAGTAGTTTCTTAAAATTGCCTTCATGATAATTTTATGCATTTCGTGGATGTTATGGTCATATTTTGGCCAAAGTGTGCCCCACACTATTTTTTTCATGAATTTGGTTTTTTTTAATATAGAATTCATATTGTTAAAAACTCAACGTTCATGCCAGTGGAAATCTTGTGCATAGAATTTCAAGTATAGCATACTTGATTTGACATCATTTTATGAATGATTCAGGATTTGTTTTTGTTTTTTCTAATTTTCATGCACATATAGGTGCACGTGGACTAGTTGTAGAAGTTGTTATAATTTGTGCACAATATCCTTTGGTTATTCTTTGCTAACCGTTTTGAATAATTTGTTGTTCTTATTACATAAGCAACACAACATTTATTATTTTCAAGTGCAAAATGAAGTTCAACGCATTGTTACATTGACTGTAAGGCACGTTTTCAGTAACCATCTAGACTAAGCTAAGGTAAGGGAGAAAAAAAATGCCTAAAAATTGTCAAGATAATGGTTTTATGATTTTAAGAATTTTCCTTAAAGAAGACTTAACCATGGTTATTTTGTCCTTTGAATCATTATCAAATTCTCTTCATTATGTTGGCCATTGCGAGAACGCAAGAAGCTTGGTCACTTATGTATTTTAGGCACATGAAACAGGAATGCCAGATTTAATGACTACTTTGATTCAAAAAATGAACTTTTCGTTATGCGTTTGGTACAAAAATGGGAGACAATTTTGCCCAGTTGGCTTCATTTTGGATAGACATCTTTCACTTAGCCTAACATCCATGTTAACCATTTTATAAATTCTTCATAGCGCACTAACATAGACATAAGCTTAACTATGAATCAATGCTTTTTGTTATGCGGATATGGGCGAGTCCTTCAAACATTGTTAATACTTTGGCTAGATAGTTCTCAATATAAGATGTTAAGATGAATATCTTAGATAGTAGCCCTTTCATTAAGAATATAGAGTAAACAATTTGACTTTGGATTGCATTGCCAATGTTGCATTGAAACAATATACATTGTTTTCCAAATGTGTGTACTATGTCTTACTGAAACACTAATGTTCAACTTTGCTCTCATCAAAATGCATCAAAGGATAGGTTCTTATGGTATTCATCTTCAGATGGTATTTGGAGAAGAAGAATATCTGTTTATATTCAATGTTTCCACTGAACAAAAGCAAACAACAAATTTTCTACGTGAAGATTTACAATCATAATCACTTCTCAAAACCAATTTGTATTTCTCCCACTGCCGCCGGAGCGATGAAGATCATCAATGAGCTTTGCCTCATATGAGCGCATGTTGTCACGTTGTTGCATTGATTTTTACTATTGCACACCCTTGTGATAGCCGGACGAGTTGTTCATTTTACATTGGACTAATCGGAAGCATATGTAAATGAGTAAGACTAGAGAGAGTTTGAAACGTCTAAGCTGAGCTGTTGCCGTCGAGGGCGGCGTAAACTTGTTATGCATGGCAACAAAACGTGTCAATATGCATTGCAAATGTATACTAGCACGCGAACGCATATCCATGAGACAGTAAGTAATACACAATAAGTGGTGTGAATTTGCGTTCATTTTTAAGGGCTACCTGGAAGGACAATTATTTTGAACATGAAAAAAAATCACATGTATCTTTGGGAACATTATAGCTCATCCGCCCATTTTCGAGTGAAAAATACACTATGTAACCATTGGTTGGTGCTAAATCCACGTTAGTAACAGAGAAAAAAAAAGAAAAAATGCAATTTAAGTTTGCATGCCATGCATTGACGATGCCGAAAATGTTGCGCCTCCCACTAGTTGCAAAACCTCGTTTTCTATGGGGTTTGTGACATTAACGGGGGACGTTGGTTTCGGACATTGAGGGGAGTTTGAAACTCCTCATGCATTGGAAGTGAACGTGATGTGCCTTACTATCATGGGGCCCAACTAGACTTTGCTGACGTGGGGCCGAGCTTGACGCTCCTCAAAGAAACTCCTTAAACTCTGAATGTGATTCAACGTAGTTTTTGATTGAGTTTTGAATGTTGAAACAAGGGTTTGTGTGGAGAAATAGATTCCAATGAACAAGGGCACTATCTCTTGATGGTGATGGAGTAATATCCCCATGGAATTTAACTTTTCTCGGCTGTTTTTACAAGCCACGAGGAATTCTGATATTGGGTTTGGCTTTTTAGGTTCTTTGGTCATTGGTGGGCAAATGATATTCAGAATGTTTGTTGTATAGGAGTTAGTAATAAAGCTCTTGGATCAAAGATATTGTTTTGAGGCCTTGAACCATATTAAAATCAAAAATTTGGTGAACTATTAGACTTGTTGTTTGAGGCATGAATGGTTGGGTAGTTCTATGGTTTTAATCCTTGAATTTGTTACGCAAGCAATATTTTGTATATGGATAATTGGTAGTGATATGGTTCTTGTGTCTTCTTGGTCGCGGCTGTATGGGTATCAAATTGAGAAATATTTGCACTCCCCCTCCATGCCATTTTGCGCTTGGTGTCACTTCTGGATGTCAGCAACTAGGGTCCCACAGAGACACTGATAGAAGATTTTTGCGCACTTATTGGTTGGTTGCAATTGCAAACAGGGTTTTGACTTTTTCTTGAACAAATTGCATGAGTTTTATGGAGCTCGCATACTCACTTGATACTTCCCCACCATTTTTCCTTCACTTCATTGATTGGTCCTTGCCATTATATCGTGTATCGTTGGATCAAGGGATGAATATCCCATAGGTTCTCATGGAGGGCCACCTTGTGTCCATGGCATGGCTTTGATGGTCACAATCTAGAAGACGTGCTTGTAAAGACCATGTGCTGATGAAAACCTAGATCGAGCCAGTTACAACAAGGACAAGGCCGATGGAGTCGTAGCGTATAGTCATCGCTGGTCCTTAAGTTTGTTGAGGTGTAGTTGTAAACCCAAAAACCGTCTTATATATCCCCTTGCAAACCAGAAACCCTTTACCACAAGTAACCCCATCAAAGGAATGCCGGCCCACGAGTTATACATGCTTGAATAGGTGCACCTTGAAAGTCTATCAATTGGGTATAGACATCCGTCTGAAAAGAATGCTTGACAGGTTTTGAAAAAAATTCAATTAATTCAGTTGTTTCATGTAGAATAGCAGTTTCACAACGTTTAGCGCAAAAGATGACTGGAGACTTCGTGGTAGCCAATGGTATTCATCTCTTTTCATTTGGGAAGAGGTAAAAAAAACTTAATATGGTATTGTAAACTAGAAAGGATATAATATAAACAAGAGATGATTGTAAAGTTAGGTAGATGTTGAAGGTGACCATCCTCCTTGGTTGATGGATGAGTTAGTATGGTAGAAAACTACCCATTTAATAATAACCATCCGCTCGGTTGATGGTTGAGTCACGACTCTTGAAATGTAGCCGATATGTACAAAATATCCCACAATGTCTTTTCCACATCTCCCCATCTATACATTATTCCTAATATACAATGGCGATAATCTGATGTGGTAATCAAGACCCTGTGGTGACCTGCATGTTTAAGTATTTTTTCAGAATCAAGTGAATTACTTATAACTCAGTTGTGACTAGCTTTTTGCAAGGGCGGAAGGCTAGTCATGCCTCTAGTATGTAGTCCCGCGTCTACCCTAGTGACTGCTGCCTTGAAAAGAATGTTTTTGAGTCTGGTGAGTTGTTGGCCACGCCGGAAAAATAAAAACGCATTTCATCATGCTTTCCACATGCATCGATTTGAAGCATCGAGTCATGAGTAGTAAGGTGGGAAACACGGGGAGGTGTCGCATGCACTCAACGTCGGACCGCGTCGAGTAGGACACGTGGAGGAGGCGATGTCATGACCTTGTTTGAAGGTGCTCGTGGTGCACGAGCATGGGATTAGCTTCCTTTTCTTTTGTAAGCATAAGAGGAGAGTGAATTTCCGACTTTGTAACGCTCATCCAATCGCGACCCTCATGTACTCCATGGAGAATTAGTTCGCGACCGGATGGGCGTGAAATGCCTTTCCACATTTTTACTTCGGTGAGCATGCTTTAATGCACTTGGTCCATGGCTGTGAAGTGGAAGTTGTTCCTTGGCGCGGATCCACGCCGTCCTCCACCCCGCGCAAGTTACGGGAATAACGTAATGTCCCAAATACCTTTGATACCGATGAAACGCAAAGTGTGACATTGATCCACCCGATAGCGGGAAAAAATACTCAAAAGCCTAGTAAAAAATCATGCTTGCTTGTGGAATGCGTCGAAGGACGAGCATGAAAAAAAATTGCATGGGGACATCGCTCCCATGCGAGAAGCGCAAGGGAGAGGTGGCCTCTTGGTTTTTTTTGTTTTGTCACGGAAACCTCTTAGTTTGATATAGGATTTTGTATTGTTTTTGCGGGTGGAGCTCGCACCAAACATAAAACTATAAATTTAATTGGGGGGTTTGCTTGACAAAAAGAACCAAAGCGGCCATTGCTCCCTTGTGATGGTGCGAGAACACCCTTCTTTTATTTTTGATAAATTATTCTTGTAAAAAACCTATTCTTTGAACGCACAAACCACAATCAAACCCTACCATGAATGACATTTTGTGTTTTAGGGTTTTTTTATGTGCGGGCTCCTACTTGGCTTCGCGATAGCGGGGCCCAGCAGGTTTCCTTTCAACGCATGGGGAGTCTCAAAACCCTTAGGGAGTTTGGAAACCTCCCCATCAAACCCTAAACAAACCTCTCGCCACTAGTTTCACAAACCCTTCAATAACGAGGTTTTTGATACTAGCAGAGGGCGCCCAATGCCATGCGTTGTCAGCGCATGGCATGCGGTCTCGCCATGCATGTTCGTCTGTTTTCTCTATTACTGGCGTGGCGGTAGCGGTGGTTGATGGGTAGTTGGGTCATTTTTTGCCAGTTGGCGGTTGAATCAGTTTTATATTTCTACCATTTGGGCATCTCGCATAGTAACCGTAATGTATTTCATGGCAAACCATGAGTACGTTTACTCGAAACCAAGAATGCTCTCCGAGTTGTCACCTGTCCATAAGAAAGCTCAGCTAAGGGGTGAGGCAAAGCGGAAGTAGGTTGTTTGGGGCTAGACGTGCAAGATTTGGTCCGAGAACATGCGTAGTTCGGAGACGCCGTAGAATAGGCCGAGCCCGGGTGGCAATTCACACCCCGGACTACTAGCAGGTGTGAAAAGCAAAAACCTCCTTTTCACGCCCATCCAGCCGCCGCCTTAGACTAGTCAGACTTATGTGACCTGTTTTCTCCTCCTCTCTTCCCTTATTCCAATCATGTTCCTTGACTCCGCAGTCCCGAGTGGCTGGAATTGTCGTTTTCGTTCTCATGGGCGAACTGCACACCTATCATCCCGCGATCTTCCACCGAAAGGATAGACAGTGGCATGAAGGGACATAGTCGGACTTCGCAGAGCGCCGCGCACGTTGGACCTTGCCTTTCGGGATCCAGCAAAAGACGACAAACTTGAGAACCACCGCTCTATCTGCCGCGAGGGAGAGGGCGTCCTCGGGGTCGTCAACGAAGGCGAGGGGCGTCAGTGCCGCCACCGTGGCACCTTGCCACCGAGTCCCGTCCCCACATTCTGGCCAAGCCGTTGGCACTCACAGGACAGAAGCCGACGCCCTCCACTGAATCGTTCCCCCTCAACGAACTTCTTGTCCGATGTCGATGGCGGCTCGATACTGGTCCGCAGGACGAAGTCGCTGGACAACGGCCCCCGGCAGCCATGATACCCACATCCTAGCCGCCGTTCTTCTCACGAGTACCACTAGCACAGTGTCTCGTCACAGTGTTTCAAGCAGGGGCACAGAGCTGTCAGAGTCGATGGCTGCGAGATTTTTCTCCGGCCGTCGGTGGTAACCATGCCCGGCTGCAGCGTCCTCAGCGTCTGGTGTCCAGACTCAAATGGATGCCAGGCCCGTGCTGCAGCTCACGTCATCGGGTGCTTCGGTCGTGGCGGCACATCCGTGCATAAGGCCAACAACTGAGCACATATGTGCAGGTTCTTGTCACTCCTTATTTCCTCTTCGCAGTGAGCAGGAAAGGCAGACTGAGCTATCGAGCCACCCCGAGAGGTCCCCCTTCACGCCCGCCGTGAATTTTCCCTGAACTCCAAGATATCGCCGCAGATATCGGTGCAGTTGTACCATCACCCGCGACATCCCGAGGCATCAGTCGCACCGCAGAGCGGCTCCACGCGAATCACCAGGAGACTTCACGAGTACCGCACACGAGCAACGCAAACAGAGCAGCAGCAGCAGCAGCACTACCACGACCATGCCGCACCGTAACGAGTGGCGCAGCACGGTGCGCCGCCTCCTACTAGGCGGCGCCCCGCTCTCGCCGTCGCCGTCGCCCGCTATGTGCCACCGTGTCGCTTCGTCCAACGACCTCACCAGCATCATGAACAACAGCGGAAGCAGCGGCACCGTCGCCAGCAGCAGCCGCGGCGGCAGAAGCATCAGCCCGGGAGTTACGCGCGGCGCGAATCAGACCGGTGAGGCGTTGCTGCTGCTCCCCGACGGCGGCGTACAGATCCTGTCAGCCGGCGCGTCCGTACGAGACGTGCTGGGCGAGTTCCCTCCGGGCCACCTCGTGGGTTCGCTGACGGACGCCAAGCTCGCACCCGAGACGCGCTTGCTCCCGGGGGAGACGTACGTCCTTTACCACTTCAGCGGTCCAGCAGCAGTAGCGGCAGCCACCCCAAACGCCGATGCTACTGCCTCCGCCGCTTTGAGTACCACGGGGCCCAGTGCCGCAGCTACCGCGCCGAAAGCTCCCTCTCCTTCGTCGCGCACCAGTCTTAGCGGCGGACAACGGCCTGCTCCGCTGCAAGCCGCAGCAGCAGCTTCGAAGCAGGCTCACAAGCGCGTGCAGCCTCCCGTGGAAACGGTGCAGCAGCAGCAGCAGCATCCTTTCGCGGTCGCCAGCGAACTGCATTTGGCGCTGCCAGCCGGTGCCTCCGCCTTCCCTGACCTTCAATCGCAGGAAGCCGGCGCCGCCGCCATGTCCACGGCCATCGCCAGCGGCGGCCGCGGCGGCGCGGGCGCGGGCATCTCCACTGGTTACGGCTACCACCAGGCCAGCGCCGTGCCCTATGCCGTTGGTGCTGCAGGATCCCAGTGCTGTGGCGCGCAGCGCACTCGCGGCTGGACGGACGACGAGCTTGTGGAGCTAGCTTGCGCCAGCTTCCTGCAGCACCAGCCGCAGTGGCGGGAGCAGCAGCAGCAGCAGCAGCACTTCTACAATGTCACGCACTGGGATCAGATGGCGCTGGCCCAGCGAGTTGCTCCTACGTGTGACAGAAAATCGGAACAAATCACAAGCGTCTCCCGCCGGCGCGACGGTAGACGCAGCCTCGACTCGCAGCGCTCGCTCCCTGTTCTCCGCGATCAGCTGCTTTTGGAGGATGAAGCGCCACATCACCAACAGCAGCAGCAGCACCCCCACCACTACCAACTGCACCAGCAGCAGCACCCCCATCACTCCCACCAGGACAAGCCTCAGTCTAAACAGCTGCGGCAGAACCAGCAGCAACACCAGCTGCTGCAGCAGCGGGAGCTCACGTTGCACCTTCGGCAGCAGATGGACCAGCAGCAGCAGCAGCAGCATCACAAGCAGCAGCAGTGGCAGCAGCAGGAGAATTGGAGACAGCAGCTGCACGGCTGGCAAGAATCTGGGCAGCTGTTTTCCGAGCAGAAGCATTGGCAGCAACTGAGACAGCCCCTCTACATGGCCCCCGGAAGCCCGTACGCGTTGGAGTATGGGAGAACGAGGGAGTTTGCCAACCGACGCGCCAGCATTGCGTGCGACAGGCCGCCCATGAATATGAACCTTGAGGGGGCGGATGCGCAGCTTCAACAGCAGCAGCAAAAGCTGCTGGCGTTCGGGAGCCCTGTCGCGATGTACGTCTCTGGTGTTGGAAATGGAAGCGGCCATGGTGACACCATGTACACCACCACCACGGCCGCCTCCAATGCGAGCACCACTGATGTCAGCATTTGCAGCAACAGCGGCTCATGCAGCAACAACAGTAGCAACAGCAGCAGTGTGTGGAGCAGCAGCAGCAGCAACCTGAGCAGCAGTGGTCAGCGATTCAGCATCGGTGCCATGGGAGGAGACGAATTCTCACCCAGCAAGGGATGCTGCGGCGAAGGAAGCAGCAGCAGCATCAGCAGCATCAGCAGCAGCAGAAGCTGCACCATGACCACCTCCAGCAGGAGCAGCAGGCTTGGGATGGGTCCCCGGAACGGAAGTGCGAGATGGGAGGGTGGTGATGCTGCGAATGGCACCAGCACTGGCAACCGGAAGCTATGCAAATGCTCCAGCTTTCCAAACCGCACCGGCAACGCCACCGGCGCCTGCTTCGAGAACCACGTCTCCTCACCACCACCGCCTTCGTCATCGTCGACATCGCCATTGTCATCATCATCATCATCATCAACACAGCTGTCTTACCGTTGTCATCCCGGACAGCCAACCTCAGGCACCTTCTCGCCCCTCCCAATGACCGACCTCGCGGCTGCACCCACATCGTTTTCCTCACAAACCCTGGGGCCAGTTCAGCCCCTCTTGAGGAGGCTCCCACGGCGCAGCTTTACCGACCCCTTTCTGCAGTGCGTTGGACCGACGTGCACTCCTTCAACGCCGGAGCAATACGGGAGGGAGCATTGGCAGCCACAGCGGCCGTGGCCGCAGCAGCAGCAGCTGCAGCCAGAAGAAGGGAAATTTCGGAATCGTAGCTTGGATGTGGGCTGGTCGACAAAGTCACACGTTCCCAGCACCGCTTTCTTTGCACAGCAAGGCACGAATCCTGTGCCGGCTGCGTTCAATGGAAGTGATGCTGGAGCTGGAGCTGGAGCTGGAATTGGTGTTCGAGTCGTATCGGGAACAGCATCAGCAGCAGCAGCAGCAGCATCATCATCATCATCATCATCATCATCAGCAGCAGCAGCAGCAGCTGGAGGAGGAGGAGGTTCACCTTCAGGAGTGAGTGTTCCCTCTATGAAAGAGCCAGCTGCAATGGCAGCAACAGGGGCCTCGAGCCCCAAGCTCTCCCTCCTGGCGAGAGCCCTCACAGGCAGGTCCACGTATTCCAGCCAAGTCGCCAAGGCCCCTTTGAAGCCAGCAGCAGAGGCACCTCCAAGCAAGAAACTGTCCCTGGCAGTGAGGGCCATCACAGGCCGCTCCACACTCTGGCGCAGGCCGGTGGCAGCCGTGCCTGACATCATCGCCAGTCCGGCGCACGACCCGCCGTCGTTTGAAGGTGCCTCAGGTCGCTCTGCCTCCAGCCACAGGTGGGAGGTCGACTCTGATCGCTATGTGGACAGCTGCAGTCCTTCCGGCAGCTATCTTGACAGTGGTGAGCCGTCTCCTTGTCTGCAATATGGCCGAAGGGACTCCATCGGAGCAGATGTGGATTGGCTGGTGTCCTCTTCACTTTCGATAGAGAGTGCTAGATTGGATGCCCACTGGAGGTCACTTGCTCCTGTGGCTCCTGCTGTGTCGGCTGCTGTTACAGCGACCGGTCCTACACGTTTAGGGCGCCGCAACAGCTGCAGTGCGTGTTCCTCGTAGGCATATGCCCTCCCTTTCTTTGTGTGATGGACCTACGGATGAAGCATCCACATGTCAAGAGGAAGATATTCGCAGCTCACACAAAAGTAAGAGACTCAATTCGCAAGTTTGTAGCAATCACCTTCGTTTCTTTCAGTGCCCAACACACTATTCTCTCAACAGCCCACGGCTCATAGCCTTTCTCCTTTGTTTCACTGTCTAAGGTGAAATGTTTGTTGGCGATCATGGGAGCACCTCAACAGCTACAAGCGGCAGCCTTGACAGGTATTTACAACCAACCTGGTAGTCAACATTTGCGGGTTTCAAGACCATGGCTGAAAAACTGTAAGGGTTCAGCAGTGACTGGTCCCTTTTGCAAGATTGAACAAGTTCCAATGCTGTACACAAGGCGTGCAGAGGGTTACGAAGCACATTCATCGAAGGATCTTCTTTGAAATAAACAGTGTGTGGGGTTGTGTAAGTCTTTGTCTAAGAACAAGAATGTGCATTCCCATATTACACTAGTGGATACAATGGGGAATCCCTTGGTAACATGTCTGCAATGTCTAATGTGCTACATGAAAATGATCTCATGATAGAAACAATCACATAACACTTAGAATTTTCTAGAGTATGTGTTCATAGTTGGAGGTGCTTTTTTCCAAGGGTAAAAGGCGCTGAGACCCAGATTTGGGAAGAAAATTCCTCATGTGACAATGCTAATAGTTAAGTACAAATGCATATGACAACGTCACATTGAAAGCAACGCATACGACGATGTCAAAGAGAAAAACTTCATGAGATGTCCTAAAAAATCATTGCATGCCATGTGTTGAAGTTCGCTGGCCACTCACAACTCTATGCCCTCTTGCCTCCCACACTGTGCACACACATGTACAGATTACGTGACAATGGCCCTACCAGGGGAAGCGTAAGGCGTGTTCGCTCTGGCCGGAGCCATTGATGCCCTCAAGCTGCTACTACTGCTTGTCCCTAGAGTGCCTTGTGACACACACATGGCCGTTGCATGATTCTCTATGATTCTCTATGATTATGTGATGCGGTAGATGCTAGTGCTCGTACATTCTCACTGCCGTGCCTTGCATCATGTTCTCTTGCCTTGCATGTGGGGAGTTGCATATTTCCCGGGTGCTGATCCTTAGGGGGCCACCGTGCCGGTCTTGGCCGTGCATCGGTAAGCAGCCACCCTCGGTTACTCCGAGTGGTCGGGCTCGACCCCTGGGTGGCGGCACTTGCTCACCCGAGCTTGATGCTTGTGGTGGGTGTGTACTCACCGGTACTAACTTTGCTCGCTCCCCTCACACTAATTGTCTTGGTTGAGTGCACTATTCTAATGCAAGTTACCACATCCATGGCGTGTCTTACGCTACACTAGTCGTTGCGCTCACCCGCCCCACCCCACATGGGTTAACCAAGCAATTTTCTAGCAACTACTGGTATCAGAGCCATGAGGATCCGCTCCCATAGCTCGTCGATCCTGGCCCGTTAGCCTCGGTGCGACACACACCCGCGGCTCTCTCGGCCCGTGGCCGACTCTTCGGCACCTCAGCATCGCATCTGCACAGCTGGCCGGTTCTTCGGCACCGCACAGCAACACCTAGGGGTGTTACTACGCTCGTTCTCAATCCCCCCCGCAGCAGTCCTAAGTCGCGGTCGTCCACACCCGTTAGCGCCATTTTGTGCGCCGCCTCCTCTCCTGGTGGGGTCAAGACCTCACACCGTGGGCATTCATCGTGGGTCTCCACCTCACTGCAGCACTCTGTGCTCTTGTGGCTGCCCTCTTGCACGCTGCAGAGCTCTCTGCTGCCCTCGGTTGCCCTCGCCTGCTCTGCCCTCTCTGCTGCGCTCTCAGCTGTTGTTGGCTACTCTTTGCCAGCAGCTACTTTCTTCTAAGTGGGTGCGCAGGTCGCATCCCTGATCTGCAGAAGCCGTGCCGCAGCGGCATCGATTGACGGTACTCTCGGACCTTGCTATGCTTTGCACCCTCCACCTCTCTCACCGGGCGATGCCACACCACCTTCTTACGTGCTTCTGTCTCCGTCGCATCACCAAACTGTGTCCCAATGTGTAATTGGAAATATTTTAGGGCATGCAAGCCCATGCAAAAACGAACATGAGCTCTGTGTGTGAGTGCGATGCAAGACGGCAAGAATTTGGCTAAGTCTGGAACGCTGAATATAAAAGAACAAGGAGAGAGTACAAATGAGCCCCTAGCGGCCTTAAGTAGGGGAGCTCGCAGCTAGCCGCACCGGGCCCCGTCACCCCCGCTGAGCCCAAACGAGTCAGCGGGGAGAACACACTGCGTACACCATGATAACAATAACAATGGTCTCCTTGAGGCACCGGAAAAGCTCTCCGAGTGCCCGGGTCTCGACCACCGAGAAAATATGATCATTGCCAGAAAACATCAAAATCAACGTCCAGACATCACACACGGCTTTCCGAACATCGGAAGCGCTAGTACAACCACCGGGTCTCCTCGTCGCACCGGTATAGTCCACCGGGTGCGCGGGTCTTAACCCACCGAGAAAACTCTCCTAGCTCCCGACAAGCCCACAGGGCTACCAGAACACATCGACCGCGTCTCAGCGGCACTGTCGTAGGTGTTGGAGAAGTCTCGGTGCAGTCCGGAGGCCCGTCGTGTCGTCACCCCCTCCTCTACCATATACCCCAAATGTGGGTACATCGGTAAACTAGCGGTGTCGGCCGTGACACATGGAAGCCACACAAACCAACACCCCCCCTGGCTGACATAGCCGTCCACGCCTGAACGAATGAACGAAGGCATGGAACAACAATGAATGGCAAGCCATAATATGCATGAGTGAACTCACACACACACACACACACACACACACACACACACACACAC
>SZWC01007043.1:87393-106561 GCA_023375785.1 Penium margaritaceum
CACACACACACACACACACACACACACACATCTGCTATCCATCTAGGGTCTCCCTGGACACTGGCACAGTCCACCAAGTGTGTGGGTCTCGACCATGAGAGGAGTGATGCACACGCACACAAACCAGTGTAATGCACATCATACACATGTCAGAGGACAAGATGGTCTCCTCATGACACTGGCGGTACCAAAGCCCGGGTCTCGACCACTACAAGCAATCCAACACAATGGTATCATCATCCAAACACTGGATCATGGGAGGATCTCCTCGTAACACGGGTGTAACGCACCACGTGTCCGGGTCTCGACCAACAGCTTGCATGCACATGCCACACACAGTATAGCCACGCACCAAGACACACAATCACATGGTCTCCTCGTGACACTGGTAGAACGCACCAAGTGTTTAGGTCTCGACCAACAGGGTGCTACCATCTACATGTAGCTATACAGGCACGTAGCATGAGCCACATGCGGGATGATGTAGATGCTCACAACAGAGCATGAACCTGGCCATGCATCTCCCATGACGTCGCGTCAGGTCGAGGTCCACACAACACGTGTGACATGCTCGGTGCGCCTCTCTCAGCTATGACAACAGCCCACTCAGCTTTCACACTGGGTGACGATGACGACATCCCTCTGGGTGTGTATGCTGGATCACACGTACTGGCAAGAAGACGTTGACGCAGCAGCTGAGCACGAACGGGAGGAGATAGATCGTCAGGTCTACACCCCAGACGATCTCCCACTGTCACCGCCACTGTCACCTAGGATGCAACCTTCTCACAAGTCTCAGTCTGCCAAACTTGCAGGTGCACCTACTCTGGCTCTTCCTCCTACCGCAGGAAGATCTGCCGAGGCGTCCACGGCACCCGAGGTGCCCAGCGTCATCCCTGTTCTTCCAGAGTACACCGACTCCGTTGGCCTGGCAGGAGCTATCCTTGACACAGCTTCTGGTGCCGCGGCTACTTTTGCAGCCATGGGTAGGGCCTGTCGTGCTCCCACGTAGATAGTCGTTGGCCGAGCAGCTGAGACATATGCAGAGACAGCTCCCTCTCTCACCCTCCTTGCAGCTGCCGCTGCAAGCATTGCTACCTAGATCATAGCAGTAGCAACATCTATTGCCACGGCAGCCTCCACAGCAGCAGACGCTACCTTTAGCGCCGTCGGCTCCATTAGAGCATCCACCGCGGCAGCAGTGATGACGCCCCCTGGTGCTCCTCGCGACATCACACCACACATCACCACCCGTGGCTCTAGCAACAAAGTTGCTAGAGCCACGGCTACGGGGCTCCTGTGTCTCACGGTGGTGGTCGCAGGTTGGGTGGCGGTCCTGTTCTCTTCAGCCGCAACTGTTGTCCCGCCACTCTTCACTCTTCTTCCGTGCCACTAGCTCAGTGAGCACCAAATTCCACAGGGACACCTTGCACTCTCTTGCACTCCCTTGTACTCTCTTCTCACTCCATCTGCATTCACAGTTCCCTTCTCTCATCATGCCTAGACCGGAGGAGACTATAGAGGCCCTCCAGGACGCTCTTACTGAGGCGCAAGCAGAGCGTTGCAAAGCTGAGGATGAGCTTCCTCAGGGGTGGGAAGCACAGCACAAGCTAGCGGCCACAGTGGCCACCATAGTCATTGAGCGACTGCGTTCTATTCCACACCTTGTTGCATTTTTTTCTACTATAGAGTCTGGCTCAGCAAACTCGTCCGCTCCTCCTGGTGGTGCAGTTGCAAACTCCTCTTCTCCCTCTCTCTCAGCAGCAGCCTTTCCCCGTGCTCTGCTCCCAGCTTGGCAGAAAGACTTTGAAACACCACCACCATTGTTCACGCCTAAGCTCACGTTCACATCCTAGGAGACCCGCTTCAGCGCATGGGCCCAGGGTGAGCTCCTTTGGGAGTACTACTTTCCTGCAAAGCCACCGTTTTTGCCACAACCTGCAGAGGCTGCTCGCGCTGTGCGGGCACTCATCAATGCAGGCCCCAAGAATCTCCTCGACGACATTGGTATGTATAACGCAGACCCTTCCCGCGGCACCCCTGCTAACCCTGTCGGCGCTCACGCTCTTATTTGTTACTGCAAAACAGTGACTGGGCATGCTGCTCACAGTGCGCTCACTGTTTAGTTCAACACATTGCAGATGTTTACAGATGAGATGGCAGATGAGTACTAGGCGCGCAGTCTGCACTTGCTCTGAGACCTTGGCAAGGCCGCCCCCGGTCCTCTCTCAGCTTGCTTGTCCATTGTTGGTGGCCTCATTCTAGAGCTGTATGACTTGTATCTGCACGTCTCTCAGGCAAAACTTGAACGTCTTGCCTTTGAACCTCTTCTTGCTGATTCCCCACCCAGAATCGGCCCTCTCTTTGACTTCACTGCCTTGCGCCTCACCGACTGGTGGAATGCCTTGCACAACAACCGCATGCATCACGCTACATTGGTTGCTGTCACTACCTCCTCCTTTTCCTCCTCTACGGCAGCTTCCACTTCCTCCTCCTCTTTGCAGGCTGCAGCGCACTCCATACAAGGTGCCTCTCGCGGGGGGTGGTGGGCCCGACCGTGGTGGCGGCCGTGGGGGCAATGGCTGTGTGGGTGGCCGAGCTGGCAAGAACTTGGCTCCCACTTCTGCTGAGGTCACCTGTTGGAACTGTGGCGCCTCTGGCCACTCTACACCAAAGTGTCCTGCCCCTCGTGACGATGCCCGCCTGGCCTCCTCCATGCGCGTCCACTGTGCCCGCACCGGTGTTGCTGCCTCCTGTGCCGCTACTTCTATGACAGTCGCATTGTCCTCATCGTCGTCCTCTGCCTCAGCACTCTCCACCACGCTTGCCTCCCTTCAACGGACACCTCCAGCTCCCAGCCCCAAGGGCTGGAATCCTCCTCCATCTGGCCCTCCATACTACGGTCCCCCGCCCTCTCACTACCACGTGCCACACTGGACTCATGACGACGGGAACTTCTCTGATCGCTCCTCCGACTGTTCCTTGGAGTGCTGCTCTGATCGCCGTGACAAGGAGCGTACCCTTGAGGGTCGGTTGGTGGAGCTCCTTCACCTTTGTTCTTAGGGAGGTTTGAGTGTGAGTGGCCAGTCACATGTGTCTCTTTGTGAGTCTGAGGTCACTCTTCGCGGTGCGTCCTCTGGTCATGTTCAGGGGGACTTGCCTGATGATTGTGCCTGGATTGAAGATTGGCAGTCGCACACGTTCCCCACTCGTCTTGGTTGTACATCCTCTCCATCTGCCCGTGGCACCATCGCTGTCTCTGTTGTTCTGCCCTCCACTCGTGCCTCGCCTAGCCTCTGGATCATTGACTCTGGGGCCACACATCACATGACCTCTTGTCGTTCCTCCTTCGTGTCCCTTGGCCACGTTCAATCTGTTCGCTCCGTGCGCACCGGCTCCACCCAGCTACTCCCTGTTCAAGGTGTTGGTGTTGTCCGCTTTGTCTGTCGTGGTCGGACTGTCTACCTTCCTGACGTGTTGTACGTGCCTGATCTTGAGGTCATCCTTCTCTGTGTGACCACCCTTGATGACCAGGGCATGGATTTCTCCTCAAGCCGTGGCCTTGCCTCTATCTCTCTGCGCTCTTCTGGCCGTGTTGTTCTTCGTGGCGTGCGTTGTGATCGCTTGTTCCATATTTTGCTCACGTTGCCATCGTCTTCTACTGATTTTTCTCTTGTTTACGTTGCTCTGTCCCTGTCTCCCGAACATGCCAACCTCCTCGATCGCCGTCTCTGCCACATTCACACTGCTGCCATCCAAAGTCTTCTTCACCTTCGGCCCGCCCTTGGCCTTGACCCTGCCACATTTGTTCCACCCCGTACGACCACGTGTCTTGACTGTGCCAGTGGGAAAATGCACCGTTCCCCTTTCTCTACCTCTGAGTCCACTACCGCTCACCCTCTCGATCTGGTCCACGCTGACATCATGGGTCCGTTGCCCCATGACTTCCTTGGCGGCCTCGGCCGTTACGTTCTGTGCTTGACTGATGACTTCTCTTGTTACCGTTGGGTGTTTGCCCTTCGCCACAAAAGTGAAGTCACTGATGTCCTTGAGTCCTGGCTCCCGCAGGCTGAGCGTGCCTGTCTTCAGCCCTTGCGTGTGTTTGGCAGCGACCATGGTGGTGAGCTTTTTTGTCCTACTTCTCGTTTCCTTGAATTACGTGGTGGCCGGGTTGAATCCTCTGCTATCTACACCCCCTAGCAAAATGGTGTCTCTGAGCGTTGGAACCGCACCGTAGCTGATGGTCTTTGCTCTCTCCTCTTTGCCTCCGGGCAATGCCCTCTCTTTGCCTTTGAGGCCATGTCCTACATGACTTGGGGCTGGAACCGTGTCCCTCATGGCCCCCTTCCCCACTCTGTCATCCCCTTCGAATGTTGCAATGGTCAACATGCTGACCTCTGCCTTGCCCGCGTCTGGGGGTGTCTTGCCTCTGTGTGGATCCCCTCGGACCAACGTCATGGTAAGCTGTCTCCTTGTGGTTGGCTCTGCCTCTTTTTGGGCATCTCTCCATTCTCCAAAGCGTGGCGCTTCTGGGATCCCTCCCCGGTGCCCTGTCATTGAATCTTGTGATGCTCTCTTCTTTGAACACCTGTTTGAACGTGATTCTTCCCTCTTTGGTGGGTCCCTCTCTCTCTCCGCCCTCTCAAGGTGGGGGTGGTCCTATGCCTTCTAAGCCTTCTGTTCTCTCGAGTGTGTGTCCCTCGCCACCCTCTGTTGCCTCATCGACAGAGCGCAGTTCTCCATCTTTGTCCTCTTCTCCCCTCGTGTCCTCTGCTCCTCTGACCTTGCCTTCTCCCTGCAAGTCTCCCGCCTTTCCTGGTGCTGTCTCTCTTGAGCTTTCTGTCTCTCCTGCACCCTCTGCCTCCCCCTCTATTCCGCCAACAAGCGGCATGTCCCCGTCACCATTTCCCTCCCAACCATCTGACCCTGTGGCCTCACCACCTCCGTCTGTGCAGCAGCACCTTGCTGCTCCTTCCTCCTCTGTGTGTGTGCCATCCATCCCAGCGGTATCACCCTACAGTCGTGGTGGGCGCCTCCAAGCACTCCCCTCTCAGTCTCAACCCGTGGTGTCTGGTGACCCAGGTCTCCGTGCCCTCGGCCTTACTATCTCTGCTCTATCCACTACAGCGTTTGTCATACACCCTAGCACTGCACTTGGCTACTCATCTCTCTCCTCATTTGTAGCTGGGTATTTTGCAACGTGCTTTGTTGGCGCTGGGCTCTCCCCGCTGCCCCCCAAGCCCCTCACTGTGCACGCAGCACGCAGAGCCTCAATTTTTCATTGTGGGAGCAGGCCATGAAGGCCGAGCTTGATGCACTGGCTGAGCATGGTGTGTACGAGCTTGTCGACCTCTCACAAGGCCGCAAGGCAGTTGCTGCCAAATGGGTGTACCGTCTGAAGCTAAGTCCTCACAATACAGTTGAACGGTACAAGGCTCGTCTCACTGTGAAGGGATTTTCTCAGACCCCCGGTGCTGACTTTGACGAAGCCTTCGCCCCGGTTGGTTGATACCATAGCCAGGGCTCTCCTCCGTCTAGTCGCTCAGCATGACTGGGAGCTTGAGCATATGGATGTCAACAATGCCTTCCTCCACGTTAGGTTGGACGAGGAGATCTACATGGTGCAACCACCCGGCTTCTCAGATGGTACAACCTGGATTTGGCGCTTGCGCAAGGCCCTCTATAGCCTGAAACAGTCTCCACATTTTTGGAACCAAGAGATCACATCGACCCTTGAAAAGAGGAGGTACAAAAGGAGCGCTCTGGACCCCGCGTTGTTTCTTAGTACCCCCACCAAGCCACTTGTCGCCATTCTTGTCTACGTGGATGACCTCCTCATTGCTTCTCCTGACACCGCATCTGTCCCAGCGGCCAAGGCCCTGCTCCAGGTGGCATACAAGATGAAGGATCTTGGCCCGGCTTTTGTCTTTCTTGGCATGGAGCTGGAACATGACCGTGGGCGTCGCACTTTGCACGTCCATCAGGCTGCGTATGTACGCAGCCTGGGGGAGCGATTTGCCCCGCTCCTCACATCAGTCCCCACGGCGTCCACTCCCATGATACCCGCTGGTCAGTCCTTATTGAAGTCTCGGGAGGTTTCCACACTGGGGGAGACAGTTCATGTGACCGACTACCCTAGTGTCATTGGCTCGTTGATGTACCTCGCCACGACCACCCGCGCTGATGTGGCATTTACTTTGAACTTTCTATCTAAATTCTCCTAGTGCCCCCGTGAGCGTCATCTTGAGACAGCATTGCGGGTAGTGCGCTACGCTCTCTCCACCCCTCGCATTGGACTGTAGTTTCGTGCGCAGCGCTCAGTTGTGGTGGATGGCTTCACAGATAGTGACTGGGCGCATGACTCTGATGCCCGCAGTCAAACGCGATATATCTTTCTGGTTGGTGGCACTGCAGTCTCCTGGAAAAGTGGCAAACAAGGGTGTGTTGCTCGCAGCACTGTCAAGGCTGAGTATGTTGCTCTTTGTGCAGGCACGTGTGAGGCTGTCTAGTTGTGTTGTTTGCTGCAACAACTACGTGTACCCATCCGTTGCATCACTCTGCGCTGCGAAAATCAAAGCACAAAGGCCATTGCTGAAAACAGTGGCATGCATCATTCACGCACCAAGCACATCAATATGGAGCACAATGTTGTTCGTGAGTGCATTGCCGCTGGCATCGTCCAGGTTACTTGGGTGGACACGCGGTCTCAGAGAGCTGACTTTCTCACTAAGGCACTCAGTCGTAATGTCTTCAATCTCAGTCGTAATGTCTTCAATCTTACAATGTAGCGTAAGACATGCCATGGATGTGGTATCTTGCATTAGAACATTACGACTGAAGTCATTACGACTGAGACCACATTTGATGTTAGAGGGTGCTTTGTAAAGAAAAAACGGAATGAAAGTTCTTTCAAAATCTGGACATGTGATGAAGATACACTTGAAAACATTGCAGTTAAAATTTAGAAACAAAACACAAGGATGTGGGTAGTCTCATCCACATGCGTGCAATTAAGAGTACAACTCCAACAACCTATCAGAAAACAAACTAGGGAGGAATGACCATGTACCCCTTGTTTTGGACAATAAGCCTGATCCCCTCCTAGCTCAGAACAATAAGCCCCATCCGCCCCTATGTCGGAAAAATAAGCCTGATCCATCCCTTCCTCGCATCAATAAGCCCGATCCGCCCCTTCTATACGGACACGATTGGCAGGTGTCGTTGATCGCAAGCAACGGATGCCGTTGATCAACGATATACCCCTCTCTTTTGTGAAAAGATGGCGTGTCAAATGCGATATATCTGCGCTTGCGTCCGCCGTCCCCGGATTTTCCCCCTTTGGCCTCAAGTCAGGCAGGAGCACCCGCTGAATTTAAGCATATTACTAAGCGGAGGAAAAGAAACTAACCAAGCAATTGCCTAGCAACTACTCCATGCAGGGATCTCAAGCCCCCTCGCTTCCTGGGTTTGTGATACCTTCGGTGGACGTTTACTCTAGTTTGTGTGGGGTTTGAGACTACATGGTCATTGAGAGGAACATAGTGGGCCCGAAATTGTCAGACCTAGCTAGAAAAATAAGTGGTTGTTAAGTATGTGTTGGGTTCTTCACTGGGTTTCATTGTTAATCTTGTCATTTTCATACTCAAACTCTGCAAGCTGTTCCATTTTTCTTCCTAGGATTGTCTGATTTCAGAGTTTTCACACAAGAGGGGCTCCAGCGAATCGACGGCCAATGATGAAAGTCGCTCAACGCATGCAACCCAGGTCGTCAATGCTACGGGGTCCCCTTATGCATGATTTGAGTGGCCCTAGCACATCGACGATCAGCAACAAAAGTCGTTGATCGCAAGCAACGGATGCCGTTGATGCGTTAGGGCCCACTCACGCATGTCACGAGTGTGTCCAAGCAAATCAGTGGCATTCGGTACCTTGAATTAGTGACTTTCATCGTGGACGGTCGATTGGCCAGATGTGCAATTGCACATTATTTCATGCTCGGTCCGTGGCACATGTCGGGATTTCGCATCGAAACTGGGGTGGTCAGATGGTTATTATTCCGCATGGTGGGGGGCTTGTTGCTTTTCTTCCAGATGGTGGGGGAATGGTGTATTTTCTTTTGCATGGTGGGGATATCATGGGCACAATTGAACTTTGTAGGGAATCTTGGCTATTTCACCCTTTTTCCTATGGTATGCTTCATTGACATTAATTCTCTCCACCCATGATACTTTCCACATGATACCTTAAGACTGTAGTTGCTAGAAACTTGCTTGGTTAACCCATGTGGGGTGGGTCGGGTGAGCGCAACGACCAATGTAGCGTAAGACACGCCATGGATGTAGTAACTTGCATTAGAATAGTGCACTCAACCAAGACAATTTGTGTGAGGGGAGCGACCGAAGTTGACACCGATGAGCACACACCCACCACGAGAATCAAGCTCGGGTGAGCGAGTGCCGCCACCTGGGGGTCGAACCCGACCACTCGGAGTAACCAAGGGTGCCTGCTCACCAATGCACGGCAAAGACCGGCACGGTGCCCCCCTAACGATCAGCACCCGGGAAATATGTAGCTCCCCCAGCACATGCAAGGCAAGAGAACATGATGCAGGGCACGACAGTGAGATTGCATGAGCCCTAGCATCTACCGCATCACAGAATCATAGAGAATCATAGAGAGTCATGCAACGACCATGCGTGTGTCACAAGGCACTCCAGGGACAAGCAACAGCAGCAGCTTGAGGGGGTCAATGGCTCCAGCCAGAGCAAACACGCCTCACCCTTCCCCAGGTAGGGCCATTGTCACTTAATCTGTACATGTGTGTGCATTGTGTGGGAGGTAAGAGGGCATTGAGTTATGAGTGACCAGCGAACTTCAACACTCCCTCATAACTCGCAGGCAACCAACCCACATACATCAGAGGACAACAAGAGGGGATCACGAGAGGTGATAGAGATGTACTAGAACTAATGAACCTGGGTCATGTGGACAAATGAGACCAACAGAGTGAACAACACTTTTGAAGACATTACGACTGAGTGCCTTAGTGAGAAAGTCAGCTCTCTAAGACCGCGTGTCCACCCAAGCAACCTGGACGATGCCAGCGGCAATGCACTCACGAACAACATTGTGCTCCACATTGATGTGCTTGGTGCGTGAATGACGCATGCCACTGTTTTCAGCAATGGCCTTTGTGCTTTGATTGTCGCAGCGCAGAGTGATGCAACGGATGGGTACACGTAGTTGTTGCAGCAAACAACACAACTAGACAGCCTCACACGTGCCTGCACAAAGAGCAACATACTCAGCCTCGACAGTGCTGCGAGCAACACACCCTTGTTTGCCACTTTTCCAGGAGACTGCAGTGCCACCGACCAGAAAGATACATCGCGTTTGACTGCGGGCATCAGAGTCATACGCCCAGTCACTATGTGTGAAGCCATCCACCACAACTGAGCGCTGCGCACGAAACTACAGTCCAATGCGAGGGGTGGAGAGAGCGTAGCGCACTACCCGCAATGCTCTCTCAAGATGACGCTCACAGGGGCACTAGGAGAACTTAGATAGAAAGTTCACAGCAAATGCCACATCAGCGCGGGTGGTCGTGGCGAGGTACATCAACGAGCCAATGACATTAGGGTAGTCGGTCACATGAACTGTCTCCCACAGTGTGGAAACCTCCCGAGACTTCAATAAGGACTGACCAGCGGGTGTCATGGGAGTGGACGCCGTGGGGACTGATGTGAGGAGCGGGGCGAATCGCTCCCCCAGGCTGCGTACATACGCAGCCTGATGGACGTGCAAAGTGCGACGACTACGGACATGTTCCAGCTCCATGCCAAGAAAGACAAAAGCCGGGCCAAGATCCTTCACCTTGTATGCCACCTGGAGCAGGGCCTTGGCCGCTGGGACAGATGCGGTGTCAGGAGAAGCAATGAGGAGGTCATCCACATAGACAAGAATGGCGACAAGTGGCTTGGTGGGGGCACTGAGGAACAACGCGGGGTCCCGAGGGCTCCTTTTGTACCCCCCATCTTCAAGGATTGATGTGATCTCTTTGTTTGAACAACGCGGGGAGTGTTTCAGGCCATAGAGGGCCTTGCGCAAGTGCCATATCCGGTTTGTACCATCTGAGAAGCCGGGTGGCTGCACCATGTAGATCTTCTCGTCCAACCTATTGTGGAGGAAGGCATTGTTCACATCCATCTGCTCAAGCTCCTAGTCATGGTGAGTGATGAAACTGTGGAGAGCCCTGGCTGTGGTGTAGCAACCGACCGGGGAGAAGGTCTCGTCAGAGTTAGCACATAGAATCTCAGAAAATCCCTTTGCAGTGAGATGATACTAATATCGTTCAACTGCGTTGCTGGGACTCAGCTTCTGACGGCATACCCATTTGCCAGCACGTGCCTTGCAGCCTGGTGGGATGTCGATAAGCTCGTTCACACCAGACTGAGACAGTGCATCAAGCTCGGCCTTCATGGCTTGCTCCCACAACAAGGAATCTGAGGCTGTGCGTGCTTTATGCATAGTCAAGGGCTCGGGGGGTAGCGGGGAGAGCCCAACGGCAGCAAAGCACGATGCAAAATACCCAGCTATAGATTAGGAAAGAGCTAAGTAGAACTCCTCCTGGACAAGTGAGTAGCCAAGTGTAGTGCTAGGGTGCATAACAGACAATGCAATGGACAGAGCAGAGGTAGCAAGGCTGAGGGCATGGAGACCAGGGTCACCAGAGACCATGGGTTGAGAGTGAGAGGGGAGTGCTCGGAGGCGGCCACCACAAGTGTAGGGTGATACCGGTGGGATGGATGGCACACACATGGCGGAGGAAGGAGTACCAGAATGCTGTAGCACAGACGGAGGTGGTGAGGCGACAGGGTCAGACGGCTAGGAGAGAAATGATGGCGGGGACATGGCTCCAGTTGAAGGAATAGAGGGGGAGGCAGAGGGTGCAGGAGAGACAGAGGGCTCAAGAGAGAAAGCACCAGGAGAGGCGGGAGACTGGCAGGGAGAAGGCGGGGTCAGAGGAGGAGAGGACGCGGAGGGAGAAGAGGAAAGAGATGGAGAACTCCACTCTGTCAACGAAGCAATAGAGGGTGGCGAGGGACACATAGAGGGGAGAACAGGAGGCCCAGGGGGCAGAAGACCACCCCCACCCTGAGAGGGCGGAGAGAGGGACCCACCAAAGCGGGGAGAATCACGTTCAAACAGGTATTCAAAGAAGAGAGCATCACGAGATTCAATGACACGGCACGGGGGAGGGATCCCAGAAATTCCACGCTTTGGAGAATAGAGAGATGTCCAGAAAGAGGCAGAGCCAACCACGAGGAGACAGATTAGCGTGGCGTTGGTTCGAGGGGACCCACAAAGAGGCAAGACACCCCCAGACGCGGGCAAGGTGGAGGTCAGCACGTTGACCAGTCCAGCGTTCAAAGGGGGTAACACAGTGGGGAAGGGGGCCATGAGGGACACGGCTCCAGACCCAAGTCATGTAGGACATGGCTTCAAAGGCAAAGAGAGGGGATTGCCCAGAGGTAGAGAGGAGAGAGAAAACACCATCAGCGAGGGTGCGGTTCCAACACTCAGAGACACCGTTTTTCTGGGGGGTGTAGGGAGCAGATTATTCAACCCGGACACCACGTGATTCAAGGAAATGAGAAGTAGGACCAAAGAACTCACCACCGCGGTTGCTGCGAAACACACGCAAGGGCGGAAGACAGGCACGCTCAGCCTGTGAGAGCTAGGACTCTAGGACATTAGTGACTTCACTTTTGTGGCAAAGGGCAAAGACCAAACGGTAACGAGAGAAGTCATCAGTCAAGCACAAGACGTAATGGCCGAGGCCGCCAAGGAAGTCATGGGGCAACGGACCCATGATGTCAGCGTGGAACAGATCGAGAGGGTGAGCGGTAGTGGACTCAGAGGTGAAGAAAGGGGAACGGTGCATTTTCCCAGTGGCAAAGTCAAGACATGTGGTCGTACAGGGTGGAGCAAATGTGGCAGGGTCAAGGCCAAGGGCGGGCGGAAGGCGAAGAAGGTGATGCATGGCAGCCGTATGAATGTGGTAGCGACGGCGATGAAGGAGGTCGGCATGCTTGGGAGACAGGGACGAAGCGACGCGAACAAGAGCAGAAGCAGCAGAAGAGGAGGGCAACGTGAGTGGAACACGGAACAAGCGATCACAACGCACACTGCAAAGAACAACACCTCCAGACGAGCGCAGAGAGATAGAGGCAAGGCCACGGCTGGAGGAGAAGTCCATGCCCTGGTCTTCAAGGGTGGTCACAGAGAGAAGGCGGACCTCAAGATCAGGCACGTACAACAAGTCAAGAAGGCAGACAGTGCCACCAGGACCGACAAAGCGGATAACACCAACACCTTGAATAGGGAGTAGGTGGCCGGAGCTTGTGCAAACGGAGCAAACAGACTGAACGGGGCGAAGGGACACAAAGGAGGAATGACAGGAGGTCATGTGATGTGTGGCCCCGCTGTCAATGATCCAGAGACCAGGCAAGGCACGAGTGGAGGGGAGAACAAGATTGACAGCGACGGTGCCACGGGCAGATGGAGAGGACGTACAACGAAGACGATTGGGGAACGTGTGCGATTGCCAATCTTCATTCCAGGCACAATCATCAGGCAAGTTCCCCTGAACATGACCAGAGGACGCACAGCAAAGAGTGACCTCAGACTCACAAAGAGACACATGTGACTGGCCACTCACACTCTCACCTCCCTGAGAGCAAAGGTGAAAGAGCTCCGCCAGCCGACGCTCAAGGGTATGCTCCTTGTCACGGCGATTAGAGGAGCGCTCCGAGGAACGGTTGGAGGAGCGGTCAGAGAAGTTCCCGTTCTCAGGAGCCCAGTATGGCACGTGGTAGTGAGAGGGCGGAGACCGTAGTATGGAGGGCCAGATGGAGGAGGAATCCAGCCCCATGGGCTGGGAGCTGGAGGTGTCGGTTGAAGGGAGGCAAGCGTGGTGGAGAGTGCTGAGGCAGAGGATGACGATGAGGACGATGCGACTGTCACGGTAGCAGCGCGATGCATGCGTTTGTTGTACAAGGCATTCCACTAGTCGGTGAGGCGCGAGGCAGTGAAGTCAAAGAGAGGGCCGATTCCGGGTGGGGAATCAGGAGGAACATGTTCAGAGGCAAGACGTTCAAGTCCCGCCTGAGACGTGCAGATACAAGTCAGACAGCTCTGGAATGAGGCCAGCAAAGATGGACAAGCAAGCCGAGAGAGGACCGGGGGCGGCCTTGCCAAGGTCTCGGAGCAAGTGCAGAGCGTACGCCCAGCAATCATTTGCGGACTCATCAGTACGCATCTGCAATGTGTTGAACTGAATAGTGAGCGCACTGTGGGCAGCGTGCCTAGTCACTGTTTTGTAGTGACAGATAAGAGTGTAAGCACCGACAGGGTCAGCAGGGGAAGGGTCAGCGTTGTACGTACCAATGTCGTCGAGGAGATTCTTGGGGCCTGCATTGATGAGTGCCTGCACAGCGCGAGCAGCCTCTGTAGGCTGTGGCACAAACGGCGGCTTTGCAGGAAAGTAGTACTCCCAAAGGAGTTCGCCCTGGGCCCATACGCTGAAGCGGATCTCCCAAGATGTGAACGTGAGCTTAGGCGTGAACTGTGGTGGTGGTGTTTCAAAGTCTTTCTGCCAAGCTGGGAGCTGAGCACGGGGAAAGGCTACTTCTGAGAGAGAGGGAGAAGAGGAGTTTTCAACTACACCACCAGGAGGAACGGATGAGTCTGCTGAGCTAGAATCTGTTGTGAAAAGAACTGCAGCAAGGCCTGGAATAGAACGCAGTCGCTCAATGACTAAGGTGGCCACTGTGGCCGCTAGCTTGTGCTGTGCTTCCCATCCCTGATGAAGCTCATCCTCAGCTTTGCGACGCTCTGCTTGTGCCTCACTAAGAATGGCCTGGAGGGCCTCTATAGTATCCTCTGGTCTAGGCATGATAAGAGAAGGGAACTGTGAATGGAGGTGGAGTGAGAAGAGAGTACAAGGGAGTTCAAGAGAGTGCAAGGTGTCCCCGTGGAATTTGGTGCTCACTGAGCTAGTGACGCAAAAGAAGAGTGAAGAGGGGTGGGACAACAGCTGCGGCTGAAGAGAACAGGACCGCCACCCAACCTGCGACCGCCACCGTGAGACACAGGAGCCCCGTAGCGGTGGCTCTAGCAACTGCTGCAGAGGCTGATGCCACCAGAACGCCGCTGGTGATGTGTGGTGTGATGTCGCAAGGAGCACCAATGGGCATCAGCAATGCTGCCGCGGTGGATGCTCAAATGGAGCCGACGGCGCTAGAGGTAGCGTCTGCTGCTGTGGAGGCTTCCGTGGCAATAGATGTTGTTGTTGCTGTGATCTGGGTAGCAATGTTTGCAGCGGCAGCTGCAAGGAGGGTGAGAGAGGGAGCTGTTTGTGTGTATGCCTCAATTGCTTGGCCAACGACTGTTTGGGTGGGAGCACGGCAGGCCCTAGCCGTGGCTGCAAAAGTGGCCGCGGCACCAGCAGCTGTGTCAAGGATAGCTCCTGCCAGGCCAACGGAGTCGGTGTACACTGGAAGAACGGGGATGACGCTGGGCACCTTGGGTGCCGTGGATGCCTCGGCAGATCCTGCTGCGGTAGGAGGAAGAGCCGGAGTAGGTGCAGCTGCAGGTTTGGCAGACTGAGACCTGTGAGAAGGTTGCATCCTAGGTGACAGCGGCGGTGACGGTGGGAGGTCATCTGGAGTGTAGACCCGACGATCTATCTCCTCCCGTTTGCGCTCAACTGCTGCGTCAACGTCTTCTTGCCAGTACGTGTGATCCAGCATGCGCATTCACAGAGGGGTGTTGTCGTCGTCAGCCAGTGTGAAAGCTGAGTGGGCTGTTGTCGCAGCCGAGAGAGGCGCACCGAGCGTGTCACACCTCGGGACACGTTTTGGTGACAGGTAAGAAGGTGGTGTGGCAGCGCCCGATGAGAGAGGTGGAGGGTGCAAAGCACAACAAGGTCCGAGAGTGCCGTCAATCGATGCCGCTGCGGCATGGCTTCTGCAGATCAAAGATGCGACCTGCGCACCCACTTAGAAGAAAGTAGCTGCTGGCAAAGAGTAGCCAACAGCAACTGAGAGCGCAATAGAGAGCGCAGAGCAGGCGAGGGCAGCCAAGGGTAGTCGAGGGCAGCAGAGAGCTATGTAGCGTGCAAGAGGGCAGCCACAAGAGCACAGAGTGCTGCAGTGAGGTGGAGACCCACGATGAATGCCCACGGTGTGAGGTCTTGACCCCACCAGGAGAGGAGGCGGCACACGAAATGGCGCTAGCGGGTGTGGACGAACGCGACTTAGGACTGCTGTGGGGGGATTGAGAATGAGCGCAGTAACATCCCTAGGTGTTGCTGTGCGGTGCCGAAGAACCGGCCAGTTGTGCAGATGCGCTGCTGAGGTGCCGAAGAGTCGGCCACGGGCCAAAAGAGCCACGGGTGTGTGTTGCACCGAGGCTAACGAGCCTAGATCGACGAGCTATGGGAGCGGATCCTCATGGCTCTGATACCAGTAGTTGGTAGGAAATTTCTTGGTTAACCCATGTGGGGTGGGGCGGGTGAGCGCAATGACCCATGTAGCGTAAGACACGTCATGGATGCGGTATTCTATACTATTCTAACTTGCATTAGAATAGTGTACTCAACCAAGACGATTAGTGTGAGGGGAGCGAGCGAAGTTAGTTCCGGTGAGCACACACCCACCACGAGCATCAAGCTCGGGTGAGCGAGTGCCGCCATCCGGGGGTCGAGCCTGACCACTCGGAGTAACCGAGGGTGGCTGCTCACAGATGCACGGCCAAGACCGGCACGGTGGTCCCCTAAGGATCAGCACCCGGGATATATGCAGCTCCCCCAGCACATGCAAGGCAAGAGAACATGATGCAAGACACGGCAGTGAGAATGTACGAGCCATAGAATCTACCGCATCACAGAATCATAGAGAATCATAGAGAGTCATGCAACGGCCATGCGTGTGTCACAAGGCACTCCAAGGACAAGCAGCAGCAGCAGCTTGAGGGCGTCAATGGCTCCAGCAAGAGCGAACACGCCTGACGCTTCCCCATGTAGGGCCATTGTCACTTAATCTGTACATGTGTGCACAGTGTGGGAGGCAAGAGGGCATAGAGTTGTGAGTGGCCAGCGAACGTGAACAAAGACATAGAAGAACATCTATTGCAACGTTGTACTTGTAGCCTTTGAAGCAGTGAAGAGTCCAGCCAGTGATGCATGTAGGGATGAGAAGACTTAGATTTTCTTTAGCATCTTGCAGACAAGGTCTCAATGGGTGGCAAGAAAGTGTGATTGCCCATCCTCTCCTCAGCCACTTCCAATTTCGATCACCCTCTTCAAGACCGCTCCTCCTCTTCCTCCTGTTATGTCCACCTGTGCTTGTGAAAGAGATCATCAACATTTTCATCCATCTTACAGTGATCTTCTTTGACTTCTTCTTCTTCATTCCCTATGTTACGTACTAACTTTGCTCCACCATCCTCCGTCGCTCCCTTGCTCAGATCCTCCTCATACATTGTGAGGTCATCAGCGAGCAAGTGGTGAAACATCGTATTCTTGCTTATGATCTGTGAGGTTATCATTGTGTCAAATTGCTTCATGAGTTGTTTTCATTTAGGAGGTGACTCAAAATGTTCTGGTGTCATGGCCTGCAATGGATGGAAAAGAGACTTATTAGGAAGGTTATAATTGGTACGTGATTTTGACATTCATAACTTGTAAGTAATCTTGGTGAAGTGGACAATAGATTTTCACTTGTTGTGACATCTCTGAATGTTAGAGAACTTGCTGATGTCGCATCGTTATGCAAGCCATAAATTCACAAAAAATGAACATCTACATTGTTAAGAGACTATGGTAGGTAAGCCGACTATATCTTAGGCATGCATGCTCATGTACAAAAAATTGCATACGACCATAAATGCATAAGACATTATCAACAAACCTATGCATGAACATGTATGCCATACCAATACCATATCATCCCCTTTTCATGAAGGTGTTCTTTCTTATTACTCTTTTTTGAACACCCGGGGCCATATTTTGTGCCATTTTGGAATGATGGTGAAACAGACAATATCATGCTAATTCGAGTGGAACACGTTAGAATCTTCACCGTGGCCATTTCTTCTACCTTAAAACTTTGTGCTCTGGTGTGCGAGCATGTTGACCATGACAGACAATGACCTCATGCACGGTGTCGGCAATTGACCGACCAAACCCATGTACTTCTGAGATATCTACAGTGAACCTCCATACTGGGCCTTTTCCCCCCTCCTTTGAACCCAAATTGCATCCAGTTTTCATCCATTGTGGAACAGAAAACGAGGTGTTTTTTTGGTAGAAATTCATTGTTTTATTATGCTGCAAAAATAGGCAGCAATACGTTTTTTTTAACATAAAATTTCATGTATGTGGTTATCATAGTTTATTTTAGAGCGGTTCTTTGAAGGACAAACTTATTTCTGGATTGATTGGTTATGAGTAGATGGAAGATGGAAAGTGAAAAGAATGTCACGTTTGGTTCATGTGCAAGGTTTTGTGTGGTTTCTTTGGGTGTTCCGTGATTTTGCACTCGGCGGTGGTTCTACGAATATGGCTGATGTTCCTCAGCTTGGCGAGGAACATCACAAACATGGTTTGCAAGTTTCCAGAGTGTTTAGGATATCGATCTACTCTCATCTCTCATGAAAAAACAATGAAGGTGATTGGTTGTTCTTGCCATCAGGAAAGTGAATACAGAGCCTAACAAATCTAAACAACATCATGGGTAGCTTTTGGACCACAAAATAAAAAATGAGTACGGTGTAAGCAAGCTAACCTTCACATATGTGCACAGATTTCAACACATGTTAATGTGAGTTAATGCTCATGTGTGCTTTGATGTAAATGTTTGTGAATAAAAAGAATCTTCTTAAATGAATCAAGATAGTCCACTTTTCGTGCAGTGAGACCTAAGAAAACATACGATCTGTGATGAAGGTGTCACAGTACTGATTTTTTAAGTGTTACAATGGCCTGATGTTGATTGATAAAGTGGACGGATTAAGAATATCATACCATGTGGATCTTTCTCTTGTTTTTTACATAGTGTTGACCTTTTTTATGAGACTGATAACAGTAAAAAATTATTTAAATCATAGGTTTGAAGGCTATTAAAAATGAAACATGTCAAACTTGTTATTAGTGTATGATATCATGTTGAGCACTGTGACCAAGAGAGCTGGGCTCAAGTGGAGAAGGTTTTGAGAACACTCGGAGCTAGTGTGGGCGAAACAACTTGATGTAGTTGTGAGCCCAACTTCTCCAACCTTTAATGTTCAGGCACTAATCACTCCTGACCGTTTCCTACATCACTGCCATGAGGCGTGATTCATGAACTCATGGCTCGTTGTTCGTAGAGGCATCCGCATAGACGCAGTCCCTGAATTTAGAGTTTGAAAGGAAAAACCACATGTTTTAGGTGCGTTAGTCCAAAACGCGAATTGGCTGTGTTTCTGCGTCTTGCGTGAACGTTTCAGACTGTCAGCGAAGGATGAAAAAAAAAACAAGAAAACACAAGTAGAAGACCCGGCTTTGCCAACTACGCGACCGCAATTCGGGCTTCTTGTGTCCTGGTGTCGGAGGTGGAATCCATTGGCGGCACGTGGGGGGGGGGGGGACCACCGAGCGTCACTCTTCCCTTGGGTTCAGTCATGTGACTTTGCAACATCGGCCGCACCACTAATAGCAGCGGCAGCATGAGCAGGAGAAGCAACAGCAGCAGCAGCAACTGAGGCGGTGGCAGTGGCGGCATCCGTATCTGCCTGCATCGTATGCGTGCGTAGTTTCGTGCCTGTGGGCGTGCGTGTGTGCATGCGTGTATGCGTGTTTGTGTGCGTGTGTGCTTGCGTGCGAACGGTGTGGCAGGAGGAGGCGAGGCAGAGGGAGGTGGAGGGAGGCAAAGACAGGTGGAGGGAGGCGGAGGGAGGTGGAGGGAGGTGGAGGGAGGTGGAGGGAGGTGGAGGCAGGTGGAGGGAGGCGGAGGGAAGGTGGAGGATGGAGCGGAAAAGCAGGGAGGTGGAGGGAGGTGGGGGACGGTGGAGAGGAGGAGGAGGCAGGCGGAGGGGAGGCTGGGGGTGAAGCGGAGAGGGAGGGAGG
>SZWC01007043.1:109437-125393 GCA_023375785.1 Penium margaritaceum
ACCATCATCCCCTCCACCACCCGAGATACTCCCGCAAGGCCAGCTGGGATATGCTCCACACTCGCCGGTAGAAACAGTTGGCACTTGCGGGGCTGGTCCTCCATCCCCACCGCCGCTAGCCCCTCCTGCAGCGCTGTAAATCCCGCCTCTAGCTCACGGGCTGGCCCGAGCAGATATGTGTCGTCCAGGTACGCCAACATCCGTCCCGTCTCTCCCATCGCTGCCTGAGCTCCCTCCAGTGCGCCCTGTTGCGCCAGTGCATACAGGAATGGGCTGATAGGGTCACCCTGTCTCACCCCTCTCTCCGAGCATAGCACACTCGGTCGTACTCCCCCCTGGTAGTACAAATCCGACGGCAGCTCATAGAAGAGAGCCAAAGCAGGGATGAGCCGCTCGAAGCCCTGTGCTCGCACCGCCTCAAATGTCGCTGCCCTCTCCACCGAGTTATATGCGTTCCGGACGTCAATGCTCATGACTTCCCAGTCCGGACGCGCCTCCAGCTGCTCAGCAATTGTGTGTGCCACCGTGTCCCCCCCTGCCTGCACGCCGACCGTCTGCTGCAGTGGAGCTAACGCTGCCTACATCTCTCTCCTCCCCGTGCTGACCATCCATCGCGCAAGAAGCCGCCAAATCGCCTCTCCCACCGCTATTGGCCGCACCCCCCCATCAAACTTGGCCAGTGCGATGAGTCTGCTCGCCGCCAGGAATCATCGTGTCGTAGGGTGTAGCTGTCCCCTACAAATGGCGGCGAGCAGCTACGCCAGTAGTCGTGTCAGCTGCTCGTCCCCCACCACTGCCTGTCGAAGGTGGTCCAGGGTGAGCCCCGATGGGCCCGCTGCGAACCCTCGGCTACTGTCCATCAAGGCTCTCTGCACTCCGTCGAGATCCGGAAATGCTGCTGGTGCTCATCGTGCCGCCTCCCTCACCCATGATGGAATCCGCTGCTCTACTACGGGGTGCTTTGACTACAACTACGCAAGCACCTCTAGTCCTGGGGGTGCTAACGCTGACTTGTCAAAGGTCGCACAGGCCTTGGACGTGCTCCCTCTCCGAAATTTAGTCACCGCCCGTTGCAGTCGCTGCTCCCTCGCCTCCTCCTCCCTGTGTCGGAGGTGTCGTGGCGGGGGTGGTCGTCCAGTCGGCCGTGTGTGGGCCACCGCCTCCCTCCATAACTCCTCCCACTCCCCTCGTTGGAAGCGAGCAGCTAGGAGCCGGACCCAATCCGCGTCTGAGCGTGGCCTGTGCTGTGGCCGCACCCAAAGGATGAGACTAGGTGTCGCCTGGAGCAGTAAGGGACCAGCTGTATCCAGGGGTCTCGCGGTACTCCTAGCCAAGGGGATCTGCATGGCCGGACCGTGTCAACAGTCCCTGCAGGGATCCACGCATACACGAGTGGCGGCAGTACCTCCGCACCATAGAGTCGTTCCCAATCCACTCCCTCTGCCCATCGCCACAAGCGCTCCTATCGCTGGTCCTCACCCCTCTCCCCCTGTCCTCCTCCGCCCACACCCGCACCCATGTGCCCTTCCTGTTGGCTCTGCTTGCGCCCCCTCCTAGGCTCCTACTAGTGTCGGTCTACCGGGTGCTGGCGTGGGTGCTGCTGCTGTTGCTGCGGCTACTGCTGCTCTTATTGCTGTCGTGCTGGGTGCTGCCGTGGGTGCTGCCGGGGCTGTTGCTGCTCCTGGTGCTGTGGCTGTTGCCGGTGCATATGCTCATGTGGCTGCTCCTGGCGCTGCTGCTGTGGCTGGCGTGGCCCCTGTCCTCTCTGCTCATGTGACTGCCGCTGGGGCTGGCGCCCCCGCTGGGGCCTCGGCTGCTGATGGACCCTATGCTGCTGCTGTTGCTGCTGCAGTTGCTGGCCCCCCGGTACACGCTCGCCCTCTTGTACTCCATCCCCTCGGACATGAGGTCCAACCACTTGACGTCTGGGGGGAGGTGGGGGCAGCATCAGCTCCCGCTCCCGTCCCTCTGTGTCTTTCTGGTGCTCCTCCTACCGCTGTTGTCGCTCGTCCTGCTGGTGCTGCTGCCTCTGCTGCTCTTGTTGTCTCTGCACCGCCGCTCCCCCCCCTCTAATGCCCGGGCCCACTGCATCCCTCCGACGATCTCTCCGCCTCCTGGACCCCCCTCCCCTGAGCTCGCCTCGTACCATCCATCCCAACTCCTCCGCCCCCTATATCATCCATAATGCAAGGGGGGGTGCCACCTCCGGTGTCCCATGCTCCTCGCCCCCCATCTGTGGACATCAGAAAGCACTCACGGATGAACTGCTCTGCAACTGAGAATGGTCTGTCCGCAGTGTCCTCTCCCTGGTCCTTTCCTCCTGATGGGCTCTCTGCCTGTCCACTGTCCTCCGCAGCCGGGTGACCTGGGGCTGTGTGTCCTAATCCAGTGTCATCCCTCCATCCTGGTGACCCACCCCCTGGCTCCGTAGCCCTCGTCTGTTGCTCTCGCTCCCGTCGCGCCTTAGTATAAAGCAGACGACGCTCACGCCATGCCTCCTACTGTTCCTCCCGCTGTGCTTGCCTCCTATGTTACTCAGCCTGCCACCCCGCCACGCCTAGCACCTGCTCTGGGCCAGCGAGACCGCCACCCCTCGCCCAACGCTCAGCCAACCATGCCTCCACTCACAATCCTCCTCCGTCTAGACGCACGACCTAACCGGAAGGCCCTCGTGCTGCTCCGCTGTGGCATCTGCTGCTGAGCGGGGTGGGACGCGTAACTGGACGCCCTGGACTGCAGCCGCCATGCTCCACCCCGCGTTTCGTCAGCCCCAATGAGTACGCAAAGTCCATCGACTCCTCCCCTTGTAACCACACCCAATCCATGGGCAGTGCCACGGGGGTCCCCAACTTGCTGGTACACGACATGGATCAACCGCTCCTCCCCCTCCCTCCCCTGGCCTAGTGGCGCTGGTCTCCTCCATCCTTTTCCTCCTCTCACCCTGGCCTCCTGCTCTGTCCCTCTGTCCTCCACCTCCCTGTCCCCCCATCTCCTCCTCCCTCTCCCTGTGTATGTCCTCTCCGGGTATCCCTCCCCCGGCAAGACTACTACGAGTATGCTGTCCTCGATCGTCTGGGGTCCGCTGGTCCTGTCCCTGTTGTCCCATCAGCCCCTCCTTCGTATGAGCCCTCCTCTCCCTCTGTTACTCGCAGTCCCTCGCAATGTCCTCACCCTCTCTGCTCTCTCTCTCCGCTATCTATCTCTCTGACTTCTTTCCTGTCCGTGTCATTGGCCCTTTAATGGCGCGGGTCTTCATGCGCTGAGGACCCGAGTGAGTCGTCTGTAATGGTAGGCGGCGGGTGCTCACCCCGACAGTCGAGGCTCCAGTGGTATCTCCTCCTCCACCAGGGCGTGGATTGTCTCCCCTCTCCAGTCCCGTCGGGCCACCCTCCTCTGCCTCCTCCTCCACCTCTCTCCCCTCCTCCTCCTCCTCGTCCTCCTCCTCCACCACCTCCGGTCATGTGCTATCTCTACTATGATGTCCATCCCCATCCTCTCTTCCATCATCTCCCCTGCCCCCCCTATGCCGCTCGCCTCTCTCGTCCCTCCAATACTGCTGTCCTCCCCACCCTGGCCCTGCGTCGAGGAGCCGCTCTCGCCTGATGCCGCCCCTCCGCTATCCTCACCTCGGTCACGTGATCCACCTCCTCCCGTCACCCCCCCTGCCGTCGGTGCCTCGGATCTCCTCCCTCCGGTCCCCACCACGAGTGCACCAGTGGTAGGCGCCGGCCCAAGCACTCCCTGTACCCCCCTCATGTCACGTGTTGTCCCAACCACCTGGGCATCTCGGATCGGTGCCAGGCCGAGTACTCCCCTCACCAAAGGAATAACTGGGATCTGGTGAGGCATGTGAACTGGAGCTAGCATGGGGCTCGTGTCCGCCTCCCTCGCTAGCGATGCCACCAAAGCTAATGCTAACCGGCCTTGCTCCTGACGTCGGCGGCGGCACTGTCGGCATCGGCTCTCTGTGGTACTGCTCACTGGCCGCGTCCCGGACCCAAGCGTAGTACAGTCCATAAGACGGGCTCGTATTTCCGCCGACGAGTCGACAACCTCGTAATGTTGGATGAGGCCCTCTGTCTCCTGCGTCACATCCCCCTGAATCTCTGTGCTCGGTACAATCATCACATCCCTCCGTGGCCTTGTAGAGGTGTCCTCCTCTCCTGACCTTGAAGGCGTAGTCTCCACACCTGGGGCATCCACCTCCTGGCCCTCAGTCTCCTCCATCCTCTCCCCACTCCCCCTCGGCTCCTCACGAACCTCCATCATCTCCTCTCGTGATAAGGGGCCCTGAATGGCTACTCTCCCATCACATGGCCCGGATGTGGCAAGCGAATCCCGTGAAAACTCCACCCGCTGTGCCACCTCCATCCACAGCCCTGCCTGTCGAACGGCCAGAATCCCTGCTTGAACGCTAAGCTCCTCCACCTGGTGATGTAGTCCCACCCATGCCCTCTGGTGCTCTGCTCTCACCAACGCCTCACGACCCTCCTGACCCTCAAGTGCCGCCCGGAGCATCTGGACGTGGCTCGCTAGACCGCCCACACGCGGGTCCACAGCCAACTGACTGTGAGGTCGCCGTGCCAGCTCATGATGGATGCTCGTCGTCTCTTGTGCTATCGCCACCCCCATATGCTCCCACTGCTCGTGCAGAGTCGTGAGGTACCGGCCGACGTGCTCATCATATCGCAAGAACAACCCTCAGATACGCTCCCCTCAGTCCTCGTGTAGGGCCCCCACTGTCGCCTCCATCTCCTCGCGGATCCGTGTCATGACCTCCTGCCCTAACTGTGGGGTCCGACGTCCCCCGGTCTCGCCCATCGGCTCTGGGTCCCTGTAGCCTCCATAGTCCCTCGAATGGGTGTCCCCTGGCATCGCCGTCTGCCCCCCCTCTGATGTATCCTCCGCTACCCTGCTCTGTGTCTTAGTACGGGCTGAACTGAGTGGAGTCTGCGGGTCCACCACCCGGTGCATATCCTGATCACTATCTCTCGGTCTCCCTCTCACTCCCGTCTCTCCCCCGCACAACGGGGAGGGTGCATGTGGCTGACCCCCCTCCTCCCTGTCTACCATGTCCGTATCTCTACTCCCCCTCTATCTTTGCTCAACTGTCTCAGGTCCCGCCACCTGCTCCCTCTCCTCCACCGGCTCCCGCCCCTTTGATGCCGCCACTGTGTGGTCCGGCTGTCCGCACACCTGTGCTTAACTGCCCTCCTCTCGCCAAGCATCTGTCGCCAGTGATACCTGCTGTCCTGCTGCTGGCAGGAGACACTGACGTCGCCCCGACACTCCGAGATCCGTCTCTATGTCCTCGGTGTCGCCCTGTGCCAAGTCTCCTCTCTGTGCCCGTCGGGACCCCTCTATCTCCACTCCGCTCCTGTGGGCCTCACCCGTCAGCTGTGTAATCCTCACCTGCCCTCGGGTAGGCCCTGTTGCTATCTCCTCTCGTCCTAGAGAGGCTACTCCGTCACTGTCTGGAGTTGGGTGTATACATATCGGCAGTCCCGGTGGTAGAGGCAGGCGTAGTAGCTGTCCATCCCCCAGTCGTCTCCCACGTGCCCGGGTCTGTGTCAGCAGGGTCCCCGTGCCCCTTTTGGCCGGATACGCCAAAAGGGACCGTCCCCTATCCGGGCCATCTGTCTCCACCAGGTCTGTCATCTCCTCTACTTTTCGCTTCGTCATGGCTGCGTCCATCAGTCGCATGTGCTGGCTGAGCCACTCCCCTGTCGTCTCTACCATGGCACCTCCTTCACTCTGCTGCACCCACATCCGCTTCCCCCCTCCCCACATGCCAACCGCTTGCAATCGTGCCTTTGGTGCATCATCTCCTGTGGGTGTCTCGCGAACCTCCTCGACCCGGACTGGCTGTGGGTGCGACAACTCCTCGATGCTTTGGATCACCCTCCCTGGTCGTCTCCTATCGCACAGCACTGCTCTCCTCCTTCGTGGACCCCATGTGGATCTCACCTCAAACACCACCTCGACTAGCCGGTATCCCCTACACTGGGATCCACTCCTATTGCCACCCTCGAGGGATGAGGGACCACTCCTCGCTCTACGGCACACCATCAGCTCCCCCCATGGGTATGCTAAGAAGGGGCCTTCCGCCCGGGACCAAGGCCCGGAGGGCCTCACCACTATCACCGCTGCCATGTTTGCTCTCTAGTGTCATGGACGTCCAGCTGCTCCGCGTTGAGGCCGCTGTCAACTGTTCCGCTTGAGATGTGCGCTGGGCTGAGAAGAGATGGAGAGACAGAGGAGGGGATAGGAAAGTGGAGGGGAGAAGTCGGGTAGAGGGTCCAGGTGGGGGGGTGGGTAGTGGGTGGGGTGGACTAAAGAAAAGGGGTGGTGAGGTGGGGCATGGGGAGGGGGAAAGTGGGATAGAAAGGAGGGGGAGCCCACGGGGGAGGAGGAGTCCGCGAAGCAGGGGGGCCGACGGAGGAGGGGGGGCCTACGGATGGGGCGGGGCCGCGGAGAAAAGGGGAGGGGCACGGGGATGGGGGGGAAGGGAGGAGGGGGGGGCCCGCGGGAGAGGGGGAGGTCCAGGGAGAGAGGGGAGGAGCGTGGAGGAGGATAGGGGGGGATCCGCGGAGGAGGGGGGCCTGAGGAAGGGGGGGAGGGGGGACCCGCAGAGGGGGGAGGCCCGTAGGATGAAGATGGGCCTGGGGAAGGGGGGGTAGGGGGGGTCCGCGGAGGGGGGTGGAGGGAGGTCCGCGGAGGAGGGGGGGGGCACGAAGAGAGGGGGGGCCCGCGGGGAAGAGGGGGGCCCGTTGGGAAGGAGGGGACCCACTGGGAAGGGGGGGCCCACGGGGAAGGGGGGGCCACGGGGAGGGGGGGGCTATAGGGGAGGGGGGGGGCACGGGACAGGGAGGGGAGGGGAGGGGGAGGGGGGGGCCCGCGGGGAGGGGAGGGGCCGGTGTGGCGTGGTGTGGCATGGTGTGGTGTGGTGTGGTGTGATGTGGTGTGGTCCGGTGTGGTGTGGTGTGGTGTGGTGTGGTGTGGTGTGGTATAATAATCTCATTACATGAAATGAAAATTGTACATACGTGGGAACAAGAGGCACGCCGGACTATGAAAGGTTCCAGGCCAAAAGCACACTGTCAGAGCTAACATCCACAAAGAGAACAGCACCCCGTCTGTCCAACCCAATAGCACCCTATAACAAAAGCCAACTACTCCCGGCCTACAAAGCAGAAATCAGCCTGAGCTGGTCCCTCATCTCTCCTGCGCAACACACGCCTGGCCCTGGCTACATCCTCCTCCAATGCTGCGTCTGTCGCCCACTCAGCTGCTCTGCGCCAGATCTGCTGTGCCTCGGCTCGCTGAAGGGTCACCGCCATGCGCTGGTTGAGGAGGGCGCGAAGTGGCACATCCACCCCCTTTGCTCCTCCATGTCTGCTCAGCCTCTGCTGCGACGCCTCTGTAGCTGCGCGAAGCGCCACTCCCATGCCGTGCGACATGGCCCCTAGAGTCTCCATGGCCGGGAACACAAACTCCAAGTGATCTCGCTTTGCCTTTTGCCGCCACTACCCATATTTCCTCTCCTTCTTCCGTATTGCTGCCTCCAGCGCCACTCCCGGCCGATATGTCGACTGTTGGCCCAAGGAAGGCCGCTGCGGGTCCGCGATGACCACATCCAGTACCAGTCGATGCCCAGTCCCCGTGTCCAAATAGGAGATGTCCGGTCTCCCCTCTGGCACGACGTCTCTCGGCTCCTCCACCACTCCACCCATCCCGCTCTCCTGCATCACTACTGCCAGCTCCCGGACCACCGCGTCATGGACTTCCCTTGGCGCTCCCCCCCACGTGCAGCGGAGGGCATGCTGGGGGGCACACGGCCGGATCAGTGCCCCGGCTGGGCATGTACACACCGGTGTATGCCGTAGGTGTGCAATCGGAAGTCCCAGCCGGAACCTGCACGCCACCCGCCAATCCTCTGGCGCCATGTACGAACGGTCGGTGACGGATCTGGGGTGCACTAACAACCAATGTCCACTGTGCCCTCCCTGAATTGTAGTCAGTCGCTGTAGCTGTGGCCACCCCTCTACCTCCCCCAAGTCGGCGGTGACAGATGTCCGCAACTCCTCCAGACGCCACTCATGCACACAAGTAAAGAGGTCCTGAAATAGGCAGCGCGGACTGCCCTGCTCACACCTCTCCAACTCCGGCACCTCCCTCTGAATCGCTGCTGCGTACCCCTGTAGCGCTGCCGCCCGGAGCTTTGTAAACGTCCCCCTCCGCCACTCCCCTCGCTCTCGATCCACTCCCCCTCCCGGATCCCCTGGTCCAGGCATGCGAAGGAGACTCCGCACCTCCTGCCAGGTCCGGAGGCGACTGTAGATAAATGACAGGGGGGCTAGGTCCGCTACAGATGTCAAACCGAGGCCACCCATGTGCACTGGTAGCTGTGCCTGCCGCTTAGCATGCGTCACCGCCCGGCCATCCCGCATGGACGCAGCTCCCTCCATCTGCAAGAGCCACCGTAAGCACTGTCCCACTCGCTCGTCAAACCGTCGCAGACGTGATGTCCACCACTGCGACAGCGGCATGAGTCGCGTGAGGTGCTGTAGGTGTTGCGTCACCCACTCTCGGAGGATACTGAATGCTGCCTGGGCGTCTGGCAGGTCCACCAGAGTCATTAACACCTCCTCCACCTCATGAACCGCCTCATCAAGTCGTCCTCTGCAGAACTCCTCCGTCCCCATCGGCGCACCCAAGACCATCATCCCCTCCACTACCCGAGATACTCCTGGAAGGCCAGCAGGGATATGCTCCACACTCGCCGGTAGGAACAGTTGGCACTTGCGGGGCTGGTCCTCCATCCTCACCGCCGTTAGCCCCTCATGCAGCATTGTAAATCCCGCCTCTAGCTCACGGGCTGGCCCGAGCAGATATGTGTCGTCCAGGTACACCGACACCCGCCCCGTCTCTCCCATCGCTGCCTGAGCTCCCTCCAGTGCGCCCTGCTGCGCCAGTGCATACAGGAATGGGCTGATCGGGTCACCCTGTCTCACCCCTCTCTCCGAGCATAGCACACTCGGTCGTACTCCCCCCTGGTAGTACAAATCCGACGGCAGCTCATAGAAGAGAGCCAAAGCAGGGATGAGCCGCTCGAAGCCCTGTGCTCGCACCGCCTCGAAGATCGCTGCCCTCTCCACCGAGTTATATGCGTTCCGGACGTCAATGCTCATGACTCCCCAGTCCGGACGCGCATCGAGCTGCTCAGCAATCGTGTGTACCACCGTGTTCCCCCTTGCCTGCACGCCGACCGCCTGCTACAGTGGAGCCAACGCTGCCTACATCTCTCTCCTCCCCGTGCTGACCATCCATCGTGCAAGAAGCCGCCAAATCGTCTCTCCCACCGCTATTGGCCGCACCCCCCCATCAAACTTGGCCAGTGCGATGAGTCTGCTCGCTGCCAGGAATCATCGTGTCGTAGGGTGTAGCTGTCCCCTACAAATGGCGGCGAGCAGCTGCGCCAGTAGTCGTGTCAGCTGCTCTTCCCCCACCACTGCCTGTCGAAGGTGGTCCAGGGTGAGCCCCGATGGGCCCGCTGCTAACCCTCTACTACTGTCCATCAAGGCTCTTTGCACTCCGTCGGCATCCGGAAATGCTGCTGGTGCTTGTCGTGCCGCCTCCCTCACCCATGCAGGAATCGGCTTCTCTACTGCGGGGTGCTTTGACTGCAACTGCGTAAGCACCTCTAGTGCTGGGGGTGCTAACGCAGAGGTTTCAAAGGCCGCACAGGCCTTGGACGTGCTCCCTCTCCAAAATTTTGTCACCGCCCGCTGTTATCGCTGCTCCCTCACCTCCTCCTCCCTGTGCCGGAGGTGTCGTGGCGGGGAGGTCGTCCAGCCGACCGTGTGTGGGCCACCGCCTCCCTCCATAACTCCTCCCACTCCCCTTGTTGGAAGCGAGCAGCTAGGAGCCGGACCCAATTCGTGTCCGAGCCTCGCCTGTGCTGTGGCTGCACGCGAAGGATGAGACTGGGTGTCGCCTGGAGCAGTAAGGGACCAGCTGCATCCAGGGGTCTCGCGGCACTCCTAGCCAAGGGGATTCGCATGGCCGGATCGCGTCAACAGTCCCTGCAGGGATACACCTCCTCCTCCCTGGGTACTGTTGCTGCTGCTGTTGCTACGGCTGCTGCTGCTCCTGCTGCTGTCGTGCTGGGCGCTACCGTGGGTGCTGCTGGGGCTGCTGCTGCTCCTTGTACTATGGCTGTTGCCGGTGCATATGCTCATGTGGCTGCTCCTGGTACTGCTGCTGTGGCTGGCGTGGCCCCTGTCCTCTCTGCTCATGTGACTGCCGCTGGGGCTGGCGCCCCCGCTTGGGCCTCGGCTGCTGATGGACCCCGTGCTGCTGCTATTGCTGCTCCTGCTGCTGGCTCTTCGGTACACGCTCGCCCTCTGGTATTCCATCCCCTCGGACATGAGGTCCAACCATCTGACGTCTGGGGGGAGGTGGGAGCAAGAGCAGCACCCGCTTCCGTCCTGCTGTGTCCTGCTGGTGCCCCTGCTGCCATTGCTGTCGCTCGTCCTGCTTGTGCTGCTACCTCTACTGCTCCTGCTGTCTCTGCACCGCTGCTCCCCTCCCTCCAATGCCTGGGCCCACTACCTCCCTCCGACGGCCTCTCCACCTGCCGGACCCCCCCTCCCTGAGCTCGCCTCGTACCGTCCATCCCAACTCCTCCGCCCCCTATATCATCCATAGTGCAAGGGGGGGTGCCACCTCCGGTGTCCCGTGCTTCTCGCCCCCCATCTGTGAACATCAGAAAGCACTCACGGATGAACTGCTCTGCAACTGAGAATGGTCTGTCTGCAGTGTCCTCTCCTCGGTCCTCTCCTCCCGGTGGGCTCTCTGCCTGTCCATTGTCCTCCTCAGTCGTGTGACCTGGGGCTGTGTTTCCTACTCCAGTGTCATCCTTCCGTCCTGGTGACCCACCCCCTGGCTCCGTAGCCCTCGCCTGTGGCTCCCGCTCCCGTCGCGCCTGAGTATAACGCAGACAACGCTCACGCCGTGCCTCACGCCGTACCTCCTGCTATGCCTCCCGCTGTGCTTGCCTCCTATGTAACTCAGCCTGCCACCCCGCCATGCCTAGCACCTGCTCTGGGCCAACGAGACCGCCACCCCTCGCCCGACGCTCAGCCAACCATGCCTCCCGCTCACGATCCTCCTCCGTCTGGACGCACGACCTAACCGGACAACCCTCGTGCTCCTCCACNCCTGAGTATAACGCAGACAACGCTCACGCCGTGCCTCACGCCGTACCTCCTGCTATGCCTCCCGCTGTGCTTGCCTCCTATGTAACTCAGCCTGCCACCCCGCCATGCCTAGCACCTGCTCTGGGCCAACGAGACCGCCACCCCTCGCCCGACGCTCAGCCAACCATGCCTCCCGCTCACGATCCTCCTCCGTCTGGACGCACGACCTAACCGGACAACCCTCGTGCTCCTCCACTGTGGCATCTCCTGCTGAGCGGGGTGGGACGCGTAACTGGATGCCCTAGACTGCAGCCGCCATGCTCCACCTCGCGTGTCGTCGGCCCCAATGAGTACGCAAAGCCCATCGGCTCCTCCCCTTGTAACCACACCCCATCCATGGGCAGTGCCACGGGGGTCCCCAACTTGCTGGTACACGACATGGATCAACCGCTCCTCCCCCTCCCTTCCTTGGCCTAGTGTTGCTGGTCTCCTCCACCCTCTCCCTCCTCTCACCCTGGCCTCCTGCTCTATCCATCTGTCCTCCCCCTCCTTGTCCCCCCATCTCCTCCTCCCTCTCCCTCTGTACGTCCTCTGCGGGTATCCCTCCCCCGGCAAGACTGCTACCAGCATGCTGTCCTCGATCGTCTGGGGTCCGCTGGTCCTGTCCCTGCTGTCCCATCAGCCCCTCCTCCGTATGAGCCCTCCTCTCCCTCTGCGGCTCGCAGTCCCTCGCTGTGTCCTCACCCTTTCCGCTCTCCGTCTCCGCTATCCATCTCTCTGACTTCTTTCCTGTCCGTGTCATTCGCCCTTTAATGGCACGAGTCTTCATGCACTGAGGACCCGAGTGACTCGTCCGTAATGGTAGGCGGCGGGTGCTCACCCCGACAGTCGAGGCTCCAGTGGTATCCCCTCCTCCACTAGGGCGTTAATCGTCTCCCCTCTCCCATCCCGTCGGGCCACCCTCCTCTGCCTCCTCCTCCACCTCTCTCCCCTCCTCCTCCTCCTTGTCCTCCTCCTCCACCCCCTCCGGTCGTGTGCTGTCTCTACTATGATGTCCATCACCATCCTCTCCACCATCGTCTCCCCCGCCCCCCCCTATGCCGCTCGCCTCTCTTGTCCCTCCAGTACTACTGTCCTCCCCACTTTGGCCCTACGCCGAGGAGCTGCTCTCGCCTGACGCCGTCCCTCCGCTATCCTCACCTCGGTCACCTGATCCACCTCCTCCTGTCACCCCCCCTGCCGCCGGTGCCTCGGATCTCCTCCCTCCGGTCCCCACCACGAGTGTACCAGTGGTAGGCGCCGGCCCAAGCACTCCTTGTGCCCCCCTCATGTCACGTGTCGTCCCAACCACCTGGGCATCTCGGATCAGTGCCGGGCCGAGTACTCCCCTCACTAAAGGAGTAACTGGGATCTGGCAAGGCATGTGAACTGGAGCTGGCATGGGGCTCGTGTCCGCCTCCCTCGCTAGCGATACCACCAAAGCTAATGCTAACCGGGCTCGCTCCTGACGTCGGCGGTGGCGCCGTCGGCGACGGCTCTCTCCGGTACTGCTTATCGGCCGCGTCCCGGACTCAAGCGTGGTGCATTCCATTAGATGGGCTCGTATTTCCGCCGTCGAGTCGACAACCTCGTACTGCTGGATGAGGCCCTCTGTCTCCTGCGTCACATCCCCCTGAATCTTTGTGCTCGGTACGATCATCACATCCCCTTGTGGCCTCGCAGAGGTGTCCTCCTGTCTTGACCTTGAAGGCGCTGTCATCACACCAGGGGAATCCATCTCCTGGCCCTCAGTCTCCTCCATCTTGCCCCCACTCCCCCTCGGCTCCTCACGAACCTCCATCATCTCCTTCCCTGGTACGGGGCCCTGAATGGCTACTCTCCCATCACATGGCCCCGATGTGGCCTGCGACCCCCGTGAAAAATCCAGCCGCTCTTCCACCTCCATCGACAGCCCTGCCTGTCAAACCGCAAGAACCCCTGCCTCTACGCTAAGCTCCTCCACCTGGTGATGTAGTCCCACCCATGCCCTCTGGTGCTCTGCTCTCACCAACGCCTCACAACCCTCCTGACCCTTAAGTGCCGCCCAGAGCATCTAGTCCTGGCTCGCTAGACCGTTCACCCGTGGGTCCATAGCCAAATGACTGTGAGGTCGCCGTGCAAGCTCCTGACGAATGCTCGCCGTCTCCTGTGCTATCGCCACCCCCATATGCTCCCACTGCTCGTGCAGAGTCGTGAGGTACCGGCCGACGTGCTCATCATATCGTAAGAACAACCCTCGGACACGCTCCCGTAAGTCCTCATGCAGGGCCCCCACTGTCCCCTCCATCTCCTCCCGGATCCTTGTCATGACCTCCTGTCCTAACTGTGGGGTCCGAGATCCCTCGGTCTCACCCATCGGCGCTGGGTCCCTGTAGCCTCCATAGTCCCTCGAATGGGTGTCCCCTGGCTTTGCCGTCTGCCCCCCCTCTGATGTATCCTCCGCTACCCTGCTCTGTGTCTTAGTACGGGCTGAACTGAGTGGGGTCTGCGGGTCCACCACCCGGTGCATATCCTGATCACTATCTTCCGGTCTCTCTCTTACTCCCGTCTCTCCCCCGAACAACGGGGAGGGTGCATGTGGATGACCCTCCTCCTCCTTGTCTACCATGTCCGTATCTCTTCTCCCCCTCTGTCTTTGCTCAACTGTCTTAGATCCCGCCACCTGCACCCTCTCCTCCACCGGCTCCCGCCCCTCTGATGCCACCACAGTGTGATCCGGCACACACCTGTGCTCTGCTGCCCTCCTCTCGCCAAGCATCTGTCGCCTGTGGTACCTGCTGTCCTGTTGCTGGGAGGAGACACTGACATCGCCCCAACACTCCGACATCCGTCTCTATGTCCTCGGTGTCGCCCTGCGCCAAGTCTCCTTTCTGCGCCCGCCGAGGCCCCTCTATCCCCACTCCGCTCCCGTGGGCCTCACCCGTCAGCTATGTAATCCTCACCTGCCCTCGGATGGGCCCCGTCGCTATCTCCTCTCATCCTGGAGGGGCTACTCTATCACTGTCTGGAGTTGGGTGTATACACATCGGCAGTCCCGGTGGTAGAGGCAGGCGTAGTAGCTGTCTGTCCCCCAGTCGTCTCCCCCGTGCCCGGGTCTGTGTCAGTAGGGTCCCCGTGCCCCTTTTGGCCGGATGCGCCAAAAGGGACCGTCCCCTATCCGGGCCATCTGTCTCCACCAGGTCTGTCATCTTCTCCACTTTCCGCTTTCATCAGCCACTGTCATGGCTGCGTCCATCAGTCGCATACGCTGGCTGAGCCACTCCCCTGTCGTCTCTACCATGGTACCTCCTTCACTCTGGTGCACCCACCTCCGCTTCCCCCCTCCCCACATGCCAGCCGCTCGCAGTCGTGCCGTCGGTGCATCATCTCCTGTGGGTGTCTCGCGAACCTCCTTGACCTGGACTGGCTGTGGGTGCGACAACTCCTCAATGCTGTGGATCACCCTCCTTGGTCGTCTCCTATCGCACAACACTGCTCTCCTCCTGAGTGGACCCCACGTGGACCTCACCTCAAACACCACCTCGACCAGCTGGTATCCCCTACACTGGGATCCACTCCTATCGCCACCCTCGGGGGATGAGGGACCACTCCTCGCTCTATGACACACCATCAGCTCCCGCCATGGGTATGCTAAAAAGGGGCCCTCCGCCCGGCACCAAGGCCCAGAGGGCCTCACCACTATCGCCGCTGCCATGTCTGCTCCCCAGTGACTTGGACGTCCAGCTGCTCCACATTGAGGCCGCTGTCATCTGTTCCACCTGAGGTGTGCGTTGGGCTGAGAAGAGATGGAGAGAGGAAGCGGGGTGTAGAGTGGTGTGGTGTGGTGTGGTATGGTGTGGTGTGGTGTGGTGTAATTATCTCATTACATGAAATGAAAATTGTACGCACGAGGTAATAAGAGGTACGCCGGACCATGAAAGGTTCCAGGCCAAAAGCACACAGTCAGAGCAAGAGATACACCGGACCCAGAAAGGTTCCAGGCCAAAAGCACACTGTCCACATGAACAATAGTAAACTGCCCTGCCCAAGAGCTCCCTATAACAAGAGCCAACTACTCCCTGCCAACGAAGCACAGGTCAGCCGGAGCTGGTCCCACATCTCTCCTACGCAACACACGCCTGGCCCTGGCAACATCCTCCTCCAATGCTGCATCTGCCGCCCACTCTGCTGCTCTACGCCGAATCTGCTGTGCCTGGGCCTGCTGAAGGGTCACCGCCATACGCTGGTTGAGGAGAGCACGAAGTGGCACAGCCACCCCCTCCGCTCCTCCATGTCTGCTGAGCCTCTGCTGGGACGCCTCAGTGGCGAGGCGGAGTACCACTCCCATGTCGCGCGACATGGCCCCCAGAGTCTCCATAGCCGGGAACACGAACTCCAGGGGGTCTCACTTCGCCTCCTCCCGCCACTACCCATACTTCCTCTCCTTCTCCCGTACTACCGCCTCCAGCGCCACTCCCGGTCGATACGTCGACTGTCGGCCCAAGGAAGGCCGCTGCGGATCCGCGATGACCACATCCTGGACCAGTCGATGCCCGGTCCCCGTGTCCAAACATGAGATGTCCGGTCGCCCCTCCGGTAAGATGTCTCTCGGCTCCTGGTGTGTGTGGTGTGGTGTGGTGTGGTGTGGTGTGGTGTGGTGTGGTGTGGTGTAGAGTGGTGTGGTGTGGTGTGGTATGGTGTGGTGTGGTGTGGTGTGGTGTGGTGTGGTGTGGTGCG
>SZWC01007044.1:8728-41671 GCA_023375785.1 Penium margaritaceum
CTGCTCCCCTGGCGCCGGCTAGTTTGGCCCAGCGTCGACGGACGGGCTGAGCAAGCTGTAGCAGTAGAATGCAGCACGTGGGACAGTCGAGCCAAGTCGGCTGGCTTTGAGCGGCCGCCGCAGAGGTGACGGCTGTCGCTGCAGCTAGCCGGCAGTCGAGACGTCTCCAGGTATGACGGCTGCAGCAGGCTAGTCTTATGTTCTTGCTGCGACAGTGCTCCTGTTGCAGTAGAAGAGCATGCCCGTTGGAGTCCGTCCGCCCCGTCGAAATCCGTCTGCGGAGCGCGGGAAAGGTGGCGGGCCGGACGAGGGCGGCATGGAAAGTGCCGGGCATGGCAGTTGAGGCTCGGGGAGCATTCGTGGTTGCGTGTCGAACCTAGGGACGTGACTCGGCAGCGCTGTTCCGTCCGTCAGTTTTGGGTGCAAGTCGCGCAGCCGCTCCGCTGCCGTGAGAGCGTGAGCCATCGGGTCAAGGCCGTGCGACACAGCGTGCGCCCATCATCCGCAGCCATAACCGGAAGGCACCTGCAGCACATGGTGCCATGACCGCCATAGCACCGCCCCGGCACCTCCTGTCCATTTTCCCCGGGAAACTGTTACATGGCGGTCTGGCTTTCTCTCGGTCGCTTCCCTTTTCTCCCAGTCCATTTACTCGGTATAGACACCGGTGAGCGTCGTGCCAACGCCAGGTTCAGTTCCAGTGACGTTTGTCGCAGGTCCCTAGGGGCCTCCGAGAGTTGCTCTCGGCATGCCAGCCAGGTGCACATGCTCCGCTGGCCGTTGCCATGGTTTGGACCGCAAGACAGCAAGACGCTCCTGCTGCAGGCCCTTACCGAATGGCCATGCATTTCCCTAATCTGGCGTACAGTCTATGCTGGCACCGTCAGCTGGCACCTCCGAGAAGCCAGCGGGGGTCCCTGTGGCTTGGTTGCTTCCGCGCCTTGGAACAGTTACGTCCGCCTGCTGATGCTGTACAGCGTGGATGTAGCGAAAATACCATTTTCTTGCACCTGTCCAATCTGGACAGAAATCGTTGACGTCCGTTTCCAAAGGTTTTGTTGACGGGTTTAGATAGATCAGGGCCTGTTTCGGTGCACACTGCGCGGACGACGATCTACAAGTGAACAGCGGATTGCCCAATGAAGGACGCCCTTTTTACAGCCAGTCAGGCAATGCACAACTTGGCTCATTTGAAATCGACAGGCCAACGAATCGAATCGGTCCGACGACGTCCTCGGTTGACGACAATAATCTTTTCGGAAGACAAAATCGTCAAACATAATGAGACATCCTCCGAAGCAGATCATGACCATGACCTTCGCTATACAGGTGCCCAAACACACTCCGAAATGAGGCAAATGCTTAAGCTTGAAACCTGCAAGCCGGCTCAGCAAACGGTGTCGATCAAAAAGGGAGAAGGCATGAAATGCTTTTTTCAATATTTTCTACATTTTCGGTAAGATCCATCACCAACTTTTGATGAAAAGAGCGCAGACCAAACAGACCCCCTTCAGATACAAAAACACACAAACACCACTGCAACCAAAAAAAACACCAGATGAAAATAACCAATTACAAAACCCATACGGAAACACCACATACACAATAACACATATACGAAATCTGTACATGAAATTTTTTAAAAACCAACGACACACAGCATTTACAAAAGGAGCCACTAAACGTGCACAGAATTATCATAAAGCTACCATAGACAATGCATCATCGATGCATGACATGACTTTGTCTTTCACAATGATACATGCTCCAATCAAGCATGGAGAAAGGAAGTGGACGAATAGTTGATTCTTTTGTAGAGGCTCGGTGAATGATTTCTTTTTCTCTACATAATGGAGGAAAGGTTGCTTTTGCTCACAGGGTTCGGCACATGGTTGCTTTTCATGCACCAATTGGGTACATGAGAATCACACTTCACGTTTCATGGGTGTCTACATTGTTTTGCCCTTATCAAAAGGGAAGTTACTTGGTCAACAATAGGTGCAACATTTGTAGTCTATTTGAGTATTTCATGCCAACCACATTCACCTACAAATTCCATTCCAATAGAAGCCAGCTACACCACATCCCCTCCAAAAACATTGAAAAACCTCGATTGTACTTTATGCATAAGCAACAAAACATCACATCACATTTCATTTCCTTCCTAACCTCTAAAAAAATTAATACATAAAATTGATTTCCTGAATGGCCATCATCTACATTATGGTCCAGGTTGTTTTCTTCTTGCAAAAGCTCCTAAGCATATGTGTCTCACATATTCACCTCACATCCATTATGTTATGGCGTTAGGTAGGTTTAGCTTATCGGCACTTTTTTCAATCACCTAGACACATTTAATAAGCACTGCGATTCTTCCACTTCTTCCTTTGCATACATATGATTTTCCATCTCATGATTATAACACAACGTAAAACTAGGAAGCATGACTAAAGGGAGGAAAACAACGATGTTCTTGTATAGAAATTCTATTCCAAATAGGAATATTCTACCACTAGTCACAACTAAGAGCCTTCATAAGTACAACATAACTTCCAGATTTTCTATTCCAATCACAATAATAATTTTTAAAAAGGCGAGGTTCAAGGACTTTGATTGTGAAACGGTCAAAACATTAGACAAAGATAAAAACAAGTACTAGAACAAGCTAATGACATTACAAAGCCATGAATGTCTCCTTTTGGAAATATTTTCCCTCTTCCTCGTAGTTAATGTTGATTTTCAAACAGTTTTAATGGCTAGATTTGGCTCTATTCCAATTTGTGGTGCATTACATCTACTTAAAAAGAACCACAAATTCACCTCCTAATCAAGAGGGAGGTGGGGCTCAAATCCTTGCCTCTATAACATCTCACGTGCCATTAAATGCCCTCGATGACCATGAATCTTCAACATCGAGTAGAAGGGTACTTGATCGACCTCTTACTACAACCTCTTAGTGACCCTTCAACATCCATTCATCTTCAACCTCTAGTGGCCCTTCAACTGCTAATGACCATTCATCTTTGGAGTGAACCTTTTATTTCTTTAAGTGGTTGTGCAACTGCCCATGTGGTTATGTGAGTACTTAGAACCTATAGGGCTATAGTCTCCAAGGGGAACAAAGACTACTCCTGGGGACTTAATCAATTTAGTCCATCATGCCTTGACATGCCTTCATCCATCATCAGATTCCTTCCAATGCCTTGAGTGTCTACCTCGTCAACCCTTACCCTAAATAAGTATAAGCCTCTACCTTAGAACACACCTCCTACGAAGGCCTCCCCATTCATTCGTGCAAGCTAGGGGCTCTATGAGTAGTTTTCTCTAGAAGTAGATGTTTAGACATGTTCTCGAGATATCTTAGGCAAACATCCTATGGGTCTAAAAGTCACTATTGATGGCTGAATCCCCATAGCTAGTTTAGGGAATTCTTCATTTTCATCTCCATGTCATCCATAAACTTTTACAAATGTTTTAGCTTCCACTGACCATGCCTTGCCCTTCTAGATTAAAATCCAAATTCAACCATCAATATTCAATACATCTAAACAGTTTTGTATGCATATTATTACATATTCACAAAATTTCTTTAGGTTCAAATTGTTCAGAAAATTGCGAGATAACACTTGTGATGCGTGACTAGCACTCCACGGATCACGGAACGATCCTTAGATTGAGGGTGGTTTGACGAAATGGCATCACAAACACAACCCCTTGAGCACTAAAATTTTAGCCTCTAATGTCAATGATTGAGATTTATCTACAACATTAGTATGAGAGCGTTGAGGTTTGAGATGGATATGCCGATTTCGTGAATGTCTCACTCATCATCAAGGGGAGTGTGATGTGCACTTCGTAAAACTTGGACGTAACAATGGTTCCAAAACTTAAGTAGTTTAGACACGATGCCTTCGAAATCACATATCGTCAAGGATCATTGTTTTTAGCAAGTTGGTAAGGGATTAGGTCGAATATGCTAAGATACTCAACCGCCATTTCAATTACATTCTAATTTCCTGTCAGCATCTTGCATCTATAAACACAATGCCTAGAGTACCTAAAACCCACATTTTGTCTAAGTCAAGTGCAATGTGACTTCTCGAAAACCCAAATATCCATGATTCGTAGCTTCCTAGCTCAAGCCCAAGTGAATTTTAGAAGCACATTAAGTTTATCTTAGATGTGACATGACAGATGTATGAAATGTTTCCAAGTTTTTTCCTTAATGTACACATGTGATAAACCATTTTTTCAACTTCCACAATGATAAAAATGTCCACACATCTAGTGTTTTGCATAACATCATGACCACTTGCGTCAGAAAAAGAAAAGTGCCTTCTCACATACAAACAAAATAAACTTTTGCCTTTTTTTTCAAAACATCATTGTATGTTGCCAATCTAAATTGATCTTCATCCCACACCATCCACACCCGACAACCATTGATCTTCCTTGTAAAACGAATCACTATGTTTGGATTTGAAGAAAAAAAAGCTAGAACAACTCATCGAAAAGACTTAAGAACCTTTAGGGGTTTCCCACTATAATAGGCGCATGTGTAAAACACAAAACAAAAAGATACAAAGAATGACGTAAATATGTTGTGCTCATGAAGTGAATGCTATTCCATGTCATGTGAAAAGTAAGACACAAGAAGTTGCCCTACCTCGGCCCAAGGTTTCATGCATAAACAACTTCTCCTAAGAAAGATGGATTCTTTAGGCAAAAACCAATTCAAGTCTATCCCAAAATTGCTATCCAAAAACTCCTAATCTAGAATGTCCCAAAAGATGTTCGAAAGCTTCCTACTCAACAATTGAAGGCATTCATGTGGCTTGTTTTTGCGTTCATACATTTGGATTCGTAAAAAACGTTACTTGAATGAATTCCATCTTTATTGATTGTGTCATAGCAGGTACAATATTGTGTTTTCTCCCATGAGTTCTTCGAATGTAAAAATGGATCACATAAAGGAAGGTGATTTGGACTATGGAATCACCTTGTGACCAACTCTCATCTGATCCATGATAACTCACATAGTGTCAAATGAGCAAAGCAAGTGGTGGTAGAAAGAAGGAGAAAGACTGAAGACTGCACAAGTTTAGGAAGGTGAAGGATGCAAAACAATTGGATAGGGAGATGGAGCTAGGTAAAAGGCAATGGAAGTAAGATGCGATGTCGAGGTAGGTTGGTGAAGGAAAACCAAATGAGATACAAAATGAGAAGATTGGAACGATGAACCCACACCTTCATGTGTCAAACATGAAAACAAAAATATGGATATTGAAGGATATAGGGTACAAAATAGTGATTCGTTAAGATTAAAATTTGATGAGTGCATGAAAGGGAGATGTCATTATAGAGATGTCGCTCTCAGAATTCTAGAACCGAAGGCAAATAGGACAAAAAATTATGTTTGGTTAGATAAAAAGAATGATAATCTTGGTTACTATACTCATAAGTGGATAGAATCAATAACAAATGGTCTTCTCTTTGAAAACTCTACACGTTCCATCATGCTCACGATCACTACGTGGTGGTTTGTCTTTTGCTTATCGTTTCTAATGGAAAACGGTTTTGCAAGATGGTTTGTCCAGGGCAAGGTCCATCAACAATTGTAGAACTTGATTTGATACTAGGGATTAAATGACTATTAAATTCAGTATTCCATCAACCCCTTGAATCTAAATCCTACAAAAAGGACGCACGATAAACATACAAGGATCCCAAGGCATATATTGAATCTTCTTATGTTTATTAGATAAGTACATTCAAAGAGTGATACACGATTTGGATGGGCGCCTCCTCTGGAAGTTCTTTGTTGTCGATTCTAAAAAGAACCATGAAGTTGAAGAGATACGAAAGCACCTAGCAAAATGCACCGTCCACACTTCACTTATTCATGAATTTTGAGAGTTTTTTTCACTACGTTCAATAACATGAAAAATCTATTGATACACTCAATTGCATCATCCCTTTTCTTGTGAATGTTGAGGTCATTACTTCCACACTTTAGAAGACAAACTAAACGACAACTGATGTCCTTCATTTGCTAAAAAATCAATGAAGTCTATCTGTTTGAGATATGCATTTGTATTTTAAGTCATGGTTTTTTTCAATCTTCAGTGAGCAAAGAAGAAAACATTAATAATTGAAGACATGTTCAGTCGAGTCAAAGACAAAGACGACGTTTCAATGGAATACCGTGAAGAACTTATTCGTCCTAAAAATGTTGTCTTACAAGATAATCATGGTGATGGTGAAGGTGCAGTGCTTCTTAACATGTATGTATGAGGGCAATGTGACAAATCATGTTAAAAGAGAAATTTTTGAGGATTATGTCTTTGGGTCAAGAAGGTAAAGGTTGGAATAACTGCACTAATGATTAAGTCTTTGAGATATGCTAGCATGCATATGAGTAGTTTAGGATTCTCTTGGATTGACACTCTCTTGACACTAAGCTTCTTCAACCATTTCGAGTGCAAATACATGGGAGATTTGGGTACCAACAAGAATTGACACACGTGATGCACAAGAAGAGGACAAGAGGAGGATAAACCCACGAATTCCTTTTGCATTCACAGAGAGAAAACGTACACCATAGGTCCACTTGAACCAAGAAAACAAGCATAACAATGTTTTAAGAAATCTCGTTAGTGAAGGGGGTCCCTCTCTTCCTGACAAAATTAAACTATTATAACTATTCGGAAACATGTGAAGCACATGCACAATTGGATAAGAATGATGCGTAAGGTGTTAGTTCTATGAAGATTTGCGATTGACCACGCACATGTGAATGATTCTTTATTTCTAATTTTGTATGTTATGAAGTAAAGAAATCAAGAATACATGATTATTTGTACTCTCCAGTTTTTTAATTTCAAAATTCCCAAAAAAACGATTTGAATTCATTAATACAACATCACAATGAAAACACGTCCCTTTACGATGGTAGGTAGATACTAGTAAGACTTCTCTTTAAAGACAGTGGCATGCGACGGAAATCATCATTAAGACATCTATGAAAAGGATTGATTCGACCCATTTCTAGTGATCAGACGTGGATGAAGACTTAATTTTTCAAAATGATATAGTATTTGTGGTTTTTTCAACGTTTAGAATAATACATGTTAAGGAAGACGGCACACAAAAGGTAATTAATTTTGGTCATCACCTTCGAAACTTAGACCACTAAGACTCAAGCCTTGTTCTTCTCTCTCTTGTTTAAAATATGAAAGTTCTGGGTCAATATTCATCATCATTTTGGTAAATGAATGTAATGTTCAGAAAAGCTTTTCACCTAAAGCGAAAAAAGGATTTTATTACAGGAAATTGAATCATAAATGAAGGTAATTGAATTTGTTTTATTTCCACAACACCATGGCATGTGGGAGCATGCAAATTCTTTTATTGGTATTCTCATTGCAATTTTTGTTGACTTCAACTATTTTCTCCATTGGTTTTGGGTTTCTATCTAACATTTTGTATGTTTTGTACATAACCTTTCAGTTTTATTAGATGAATCTATGTACATTCTGTTGAGAAAGTTTGGAAATAATGTACAACCCATCAAAGAATGGGGATACTTCATGGAAATACAAAACGAATATAGGTATTTTATACTTGATTAAAAAAAGCATAAACTAAAACAAACATAAAATTTCCATAACATCTTTAGGAGTACATTTTAGAACAACATTTTCCCTCCATATCTTAGAACAATGATATGGTAGAAACAAACGTGTGTTCTGTGATTGTTGCATTATAAGAGACCTGATTATTTGTTTACTTCTTAGAGTTATTCTTGTAACTTTTATCAATGGTATAAGCATGGACTCTTGTTTTTCTAAGATAATGAATCCTCCCATGCATGGTTTTAGAGTGCAAGACAACATAGTTATGAGGCAATGGTATTTCTCACATTGTATCTCCTTGTTGAGAATGCCCTTAAACTTTTGTTCATGTTCCACAACTTACAAGGCTGAGTCAAGAATCATGGGTAACATGTACCTTTCTTGCTATCATGGAGAACTATGTGCATTCTGGGTATTTTGTGTATTTTCATCTTTTCCATGAAAGACATTTTCGTGTTCATGACAGGCATCATAAGAGAACGTAAGATGCTCACTGCAAATGGGAATACATTTGTAAAAGAAGAAGACATGGTTGGTTGATGATGTAAAAATGTTTTCCTTTTTTTTCCCCTAGTTGAGGCCAATTGGCCTTTTAGTGGCATTCACTAGAAGTAATTACTATGGGCTTCCTTTGATGTTGAAACTTGTTAATTTTTCCAAAACTTGTAAATCCAAATTGTGCGACTTATTTTGACTAAAGAATTATAATAATTGTGTTGTGAAGACTGCTGATGTAGTTAGTGCATCAAATAAAGGATTGAGAATGAAAGTTTTGGATGAATTGAGGCCTCTATTCATAAGCATGTTGTCAAAAAAAAGATAAGAAGGGTTCTTTGTGGGATGAGTAATCATTGTATTATAATGAAATGACCCGATTATCGAATTCAAGAGCTAGAAACCAAAAAATGACATGATATGTGCATCAAAACGTTATCAAATGTACAAATCACGTAGTACGTGAAAGGTTTGACCTTGTTCCCCTTTTTAAGTTTTTTTCTTCGGAGTTATCTTTGAAATGAAAACATGTGGATAGTGTTCTGTACGTACTTTTGTTTTGTTTTAAATCCTTTTCATCTCAAAGTGGAAGCATTTGAGACTCATTCTTGGTCTCGTCTATGAAGAAGAATGAACAAATTATCACAACTCATGTTTGAGTACGTAAGATGACATACAGTACTCCCTAACTATTATTTAGGAAGGATTGTGAGCTTTTCCAACTTTATATCTTTTGTACTAGTTGTGTGAGGTACATGGAGCATCGTTGAATCGAGGTTTGTTGTTATAGTTTGTTTCTTCATTAAGTGATTGATTGAAGCACGACTCACCTGTCCGCGTTTAGGGACAAAGATATGGTGGATAAGTAATGAGGTGAATTATTGTTGACGGTTCTATAAACTAGTGAGAAAAAACGATTGGTTGCCTTTTCATTCATTATCATCTTAAAGGGGATTGACGTATAAGAAATTTTGCGTTGGGTGACGAAACCATGTTACTTGATTTTTTCATGTGTGTCCAATGATGGTACATGTATAAGTTTACCACGAAATTTTGTTCTTTTGAAGCCCGACCAAGTGCGCAAGAAATATAACTACTCTACCCTACATTTAGGAGAATAGGAATTTCTCAACCAATGACCTAAGAATATCAATGTTTTACCCACAACAAATGCAAAATTGCAACATGTTGATGTTACATGCGATGTAGCGTCATCATGTTGAAGCTTGTAAACTATTTGAACATTCACAAACTCATCATTTGATGGGTTTGTGTATGTTTGAGGTTGGGGTTTACGTCCGGTTTTCGTGGAGGGGGGTGAACACTCCCCATGCGTTGAAAGGGAACTCCTTAGGCCTCGATTTTGCAGGGCTCAACAGGAGCCATTGGAGAATTTTAACCCTAAACTTCTAATGTTGTTCCGGTTGTGGTATGATTAGGGTTTGAATGTAAAAAATAGAATGATTTGCGTGTGGGGAAAAAAAGAGGAACATTTTAGTTGGGATTACAAAAGGGGCGTTTTATGCCGCCCCTTCGCTCGATTAGGGTTTGAATGTATGATTAGGGTTTGAATGTAAAAAATAAGATTCTCGCGTGTGAGGGGGAATTGTGAAGGGGGGTATACAAACCCCCCTTCGCTCGATTACCAGTGCATGCCGCTGAATGAGGATGGTGAAGCGAATGGGCATGGTGGTCCTCTTGTTTAAGTCGCTGGGGCTTGGTATATACTGATTTGTTCGCTTGTGAGAGCGTCACCAACCCTCTCTTGGACAGGGTAAAAGGAAGTTTATGCCCGTTTAAATATCCCCAAAAAGTATCTTGTCGTATACTGTGTTTAGACTGAACAGTAACGTGAACGATAGCCATTCGCCTGAGACTACGACCAAGGTTTTTCTCGGCGGGGTTCTATGACACCCCACTTTACTTCGGAAGTGTTTTGACCAACATGTATTGTTCGTCTGGTATGCGAATGCTGATAAACAATGCCCTTTGGCTAAACGTTCTTGGCTCTAAACCAAAACTTCTGCGAATCCGATCACGATTGTTCGTCATTGCAAGTCGGGAAAGGGATTACCCTCGAAAGTGCTGAGCACATATTGCTTTTCAGGCAAACGTTATCATCTTGACAGCGAGCTCGAAACAGGCGTCTCGTGGCAAACCTCGCATTGTAAATCCCGAAAGGCCTAGTGAAAGTCGGCATCCTTGTCCATGCATTTGTCGAGGGGCCCCTATTCCAATAGCTATCCTATACAATACATGTTTATGTATATTTTATTTATACAATGTCGATGTTTTGAGGTCCAACGATTCATTGACGGTCAAACTGTCCCGCGTCCTTCCCGCACCTTCCTCTTGCCCCCTCTCCTTTGTCGATCACGCCATCGCGAATGGACGTCTAACAGTTCGGGGCCTTACATGCTCACTGTAGCTTGCAATGTCTTTGAGGATTAAGCCAGAAGACTCACTGCATGGAATCCTCAACGAAAGGACTATTCAGATTGTGTAGGACGCCAACATAGGAAGTCAGACCAGCCGAAAAGGGTACCGCCGTCGAGCGTATACGCTGGTGCTGAACGGAGCGCGAAACCAGCTTTGTTTCTTTTTTTTTTCACGGTCGTTGCCGACTGAAGCGGGAGGCATACGTCGGAAGGGAGCAAGCCCAGGCATTCATTCCGGGACCCCCAGGAAAAAACACAATGGAGGTGAGTATTGCTGAGGGTTCTTCAACATCTTCCCAAAGTTAGATTCCATATCTGAAATTAAATCTATTTCTGCTTTTCTGTTTAAATCTCGTGGAAAGAGCAGACAAAGTCATCCTCCAATGCTTTCAGTTTTACATGATACTTGTTCGAGTATTTATGAATGATTATATCAAAACTGGTCCAGATATTCTGATGGAAGGATTTGGGGAGTATAGATCATATGTTACATCTTGCGGTGCAGCTTTTCTCTACCCATCGCTGGCACCAAACAAGGTGGAATTGGAAAAGCAAGTAAGATGTACCAAGCACCATGACAAATCTTGGTTTTAGTGGTCCCATTATTAGGTCAATCGTATTTGGATGGTATCCCAGTAAGATGGAAGGGAATGGCATGTGCAACCTCGTATGTATCATTCTACGCCGGGGGCACATTAAAAAACATTGCTCTGTTGTTTCCTTTTCCAAGGCGATATGCGCACCCATTTTAGCCATTGCATAGAAAACGAGTGCGTTGAGCCAAAAGGTAGCTGGAAACTGTGCTAGAGCGCAGGTTGGGGCGGCAGCGTTGTTGATGCAGCGTGTGGGCTTCCACGCTCGTTGCTTAGTCTGCTGCCTCCTCATTCTGCCCCTCTAGAGTCTGGGTTTCAGTGCTCTGGGGTTTTTCACTCAGAAATGTGCACGCTAGTGTTAGCACCAGAAAGCAGCTGAACACTTGAAGTGATTGATTGGGAATCAAGAATGAGTAACAATGGCAGACCCCTCCAAGTTCTAGCTCCCCCCGAGCTCTGTAGAGTGTTGCTCAATTAGCCAGCCAATGAGAAAACAAGCCTATTTTCTTACAGGCAGGGTTTTCTCGGTGAGCCCTTCTAGACGGCCGACGGCCCAAAACCCGGGCATTGACCGCTTTGCCCAAAAATTGGACCATACCATAATGCGCACGCTGCAAACGTACTCGTCCAATGACAACCAGCTAGAAAACTAGGAGTGAGGAGTTATGGCTGTCTTACCCCAAGCAGCGTCTATGCTAACCCCAGGTGCCAACAATGTTAGAAAATGATGAAACTTGGACCCCAGGCATGAGATAGCACTGCGAACGAAGCAACACATTCAAACGTGGTGCTAGACATGTGCAGACAGCACGTGCACCAACAGTGCATGTCGGCAGTACGACTGCCGAGGAGGTCTGCAGATGGGGCTGAGCACAAAGGAGGGAGAAGGCTGTAGCAAACTGCGTGTAGGCCTAAGCGTGCGTCGGCTCCACCTCGCGACATTGCATCAGCATCGTGTCTCGCCGTCAGTCATCTGCACGCCGATGTACACGAGCCGGGAGGACACAACAGAGTACAAGTGAGAGATACGAGGCAGAAACCAACACTCCCTCATGACGGTGCAGTGCACATGGATGGGTAGAGAGCATGGAGACTAAGTGGACAGAGAGAGATAGAGCCTCACCGCCGCACGCCGACTGCACTCACAGCCTTATTGTACGAGTCACACTTCAATGCCTTGGTCAAGAAATAGGCCAACTGCCGTGCTGTCTGAACCCACGGAATGCTAATAATGCCGTCATGCAACAACGAACGCGCATAGTGATACTCGACATTGATGTGCTTTGTGCGAGTGCGATGCACGCCGTCATTGTCAGCAACGGCCATGGCATTTTCATTGTCACAGTGCAACGTGCTGGACGGGAGTGACTAACGCAACCCGGACAACATGCGGTGCAGCCACACACTCTCACAAGCGCAAGAACTAAGACCCACATACCCAGCCTTTGTAAGTGTCAGGACATAACGACCGTGCTCGCCGAGTGACTCTGTCGTGAGGGGACCCATGACATCATAGTGAACCGGGTCGAGCGGGGCAGAGGCTCGAGAGGCAGAGAGGGGATAGGTGGAATGGTGCATGTTCCCTTGAACGCAATCAATGCACTCGGTGGGACACGACAGAGGAAAGGAGGCTGGGTCAAGGCCCCTGGCTGGCTGCATGCAAAGCATGCTGTCAACAGTGGCAGAGTGGACGTGACAGAGATGAAAATGCAGGAGACACATGTGCTGCGAAGACAGTGTGCTAGTAACAAACACGTGGCTAGTGTCGGCCAAGGAGGAGGGGACAAAGGTGGAAGCGGACAGGCGCGGTACGTGCCACAAGTTGCCACAGGCGGTGGCGTGCAAAACGAAACGACCGGATAGAAGCAATGACACACTACTCACACCGCGCGAATACAAAACGTCCATGCTCATGCGATGAAGGGTGGTGACAGACAGGAGGCTGAGCTCAAGGCCAGGGACGAAGAGAAAGTTAGTCAAGAAGACAGCACTAGTTGGACCACGGTAGCAAACCATGCCCACACCATGAACGGGTAACACCTGGCCAGAACCCGTCCAAACCCCGGTGACATCGGTGACGGGACCAATAATACTGAAATCCTCACGCGAGGTCGTCATGCGATGTTTGGCCCCGGAGTCGATGATCCAGGTAGCTGACGAATCCTGAACCGGTGTGGCCAGGTCGCAGACAGTCACATGGCAATGGGCGAGCGACGCAAATGAAATGGACGAAGGTGCGAACCGGGACTTCAAGTCATCCTGTCGGGCGATATCATCACAAAGAGGAGCAGGGGAGCAAGGCACGGCAGAAGACAAGACGGACGGAGATACGGAAGATGATCATAGCTCCGACTCTGTCATGCGGGGTAGGGAGGAACTAGCAACTACGCGACTCGCACTTCTCTGGGGGGGGGGGCGAGGAAGGCCGAGATAGAATGCGATGAACTGCTCCTATTGGGGGGCAAAGGGTCTAATTGAGTAGACCGACTGTGGTGTTACAGCGCTGAAGTCCAATGAGGGGAAGGAAGGTGTCGAAGACAAAGGAGCGGGTGCGGATGGCTGCGGAGGAAGCTACGACAGGGCCGCCGCGGGCGGCGCATATACGACATGAGCAGCGACGGTCACGACAACAGTGGCAAGGCAATGCTCGCGCCGGCAACACATGGTGGCAATGATGCAAGCCTCGTGAGTCGGGAGGGGACACGTGTACCACCCGTGTCCAAACTAGCCACAGTTGTGGCCGAGGAGGCTGGCGTTGCCAAACCTGCTACTCTACTGCATATGACCCTTGCCCTTCTTGCCCCTCTTCTTCTTGTTGCTAGCCGAGGAGGCGTCGAAAGTCGCTACTACTACGAGGACGGCGACAGCCATGGAGGGGACAACAAGAGAGGCGAGGGACTCCGTGCGATGGATGTGTGACTCCTAAAGAGCCTCCTCGATGCGGAAATAGAGCTTGTACACCCAAGGCATGAGGATATCCTAGGCAGCCATGGCAACGAGGACGTCCTGGGAGTAGTGGATGAAGACATCGGAGAAGGGGTCGGTGGCGACACGCTTGATGGTCAGGAGCGTAGAGAGGGAGGATGGTGCGGCATCTCCGAGGCTGCGTAGGAGGTCCTCTCTGCACTGCCAATATGAGGTGACTGTCTTGGTCTCCCCCATGCGGAGGGAGTTGAACTCCCGAACCAGGTGGCTGGTCTCAGCATCACTGGCCATGTGATGAGGGTGCGTGAGTACGTGTCACGCTGCTACCGAGTCGGGGAGTGCGCCAGTGGTGAGGTTGCCAAGGAAGGGCTCAAGGGCGAGCCGTGTGGCTCGAGGGGCCACAGGGACGAGGACAAGCACAGCGTGACCGGAGTCATAGATTTGGTCAGCCTGGGTGGAGTCGAAGAAAAGGACATAGTAGGGCCATAAGCCCTCGACCTGTGTCCACATCCAGAAGCTGAGCTCTCAGCTCCGAAACTGGTCGCCAGCCTGAAGCGACGACAGTGGGGTTTCGAAGTCCTTTGGCCTACGGCCGACACCCAGTGTGTAGCGTAGGACTGACGTCACCGTCTGCTCTTGTTGTTGGGTGTGTTGCTGCGACAGGTATTGCATGGCATAGGAGACCGTAGGGATCACATACCCAAGTGGAACAAATGGTGCTTGCTAACATTGTTACAGCTGCTATGGCGGCGGCTGATGCTTCCACGGTAGTGGCTGCTGATGCTACTACTACGTTTGTTGTTGCGCCGGCAGTGTTGGCAGCTACAGAGCCGCTAGCTGCTTTGTCAACATTGTGAGCTGCTGGCGCAAAGCGGCGAGTAGATATCTCAAGCGAGTAGGACCTGCGACAGAGCCTTCAGGGTGTTGGTGTTGTTGCTGTTGCTGTTGTTGTTGCTTTTGCTACTATTGCTGTTGCTACTATTGTTGTTGTTGTTGTTCCTTTTGTTGCTGTTATTGCTGCTCCTATTGTTGTGGCTATTGCTGCGATTGTTCCTACTGTGGCTACCACTACTGCTCTGCCACTACTACTGCTACCGCTGCTACTACTGCTACTATTGATGTAGCTACTGTTGTTGTTGCTGCTACTGTCGTGGGTGGTACTGCTACTATCATTGTTGTTGCTACTGCTGCTATTGCTGCTCTTTTTGTTGCTACTGTTCCTGTTGCTGTCGAACTTGTTGCTGTTGTAGCAACAACAGCTGCTACTACTGCTGCTGTTGTAACCGTTGTAGATATTCCAGGAAGGGGGTCCTCCAACTGAGGATGATCCCTCTTTGTTTTCTGCCATGGTTTCCCTTCTTGTACCCTTTTTTTGTGTCGCCGATGTCAGTAGTGATTTCAACAGTGACGTCAGCCTAGGATGACTATCGTTAGCACTTTCTCCTGTGTTATCTATAGGGTTGCTATTGTAAAATGTTTTTTTATTGATGATGTCAGCGGTGACATCGGTAGTGATGTCAGCTGCAAAAGGTTGACGTCAGCAGTGGTTGTTGTTGGAGCTGCTGCTCTATCAGCTATAGGGCAGTTGTTGCTACTACTTCTACTACTGTTGATGCTGCTGGTCTGCTGTTGCAGCAGCTGCTATTGCTGCTGTTGCTGCTCCTATTACGATTGTTGTGGTAATAGGAGCTGCTGTTGCTACTACAATTGCTATTATTTTGCTGTTGTTGCTATTGTTGCTACTACTACTACTGTGGTTGCTGTTGCACCAGTAGTTACTATTGCTACTACTACTGATGCTGCGACAACTGAGCTAATGCGTGCTGCTGCTGCTACTACTGATATGGCAGCTGAGCTGCTGCGTGCTGCTACGGCTGCTATGGCTGTTGTAGCAGCTGTGGTGGTGGTGGCAGCCATTACAGGACCACCTGTTGGGTAGGGGACTCTTTTGGTTCTTTTTTTTTCTTCATTTGTCATAAGGAGCTCACTACTCATTGCGAGCACCAAGCTGCGAGCTCGTTGCTCACTACTTGCTGCACGCTGCTCGCTGCAAGCAGCAAGCTGGCCACTTGTAACTTGCTGCTCGCTACGAGTAGCAAGCTGCGAGTAACTATAACTACACTTGTAGCTGGCGGTTGCTACAACTACTGTTGCTAGCTGCTGCCGGCTGCTACTACCTGCTGCTCGCTACTACTACTGTTGCATCCTACTACTCCTGCTGTTCACCGCGTCTGCTATTGCTATTGGTATGAGCTGCCATTGCTCCTGCTGCGAGCTGCTATTGATGGCCACTGCTGCTACTTGCGGTTGTGGGCTGCTGTTGCTACAAGCTACTGCTGCTGCCGGTTGCTATTGCTGCACACAGCTGTTGCTGGCTGCTACTACCACTGCTTGCTACTGCTGCAAGCTACTGCTGTTGTTACAGGTTGATGCTACTGCTTGCTACTGCTACCAGTCACTTCACCTGGATGACGTTGTCACTTGTGTCGTCACTAGCAGGTGCCTGACGCGGCCTGCCGCTCACCTCCTTGTGTCACGCTTGGGGGTCAGTGCTGCCGGAAAAAATCTGGCAGCATTTCTGCTGGCCTAGTGGTCGTAGGAAAAAAATGTGACGCCACCACTAGGTGGGTCAGTCCTGCCGGAAAAATTCTGACAGCATTTCCCCTTCACTGACGCGTATTGGGGTCCCCCGACATAGTCAAGCACCTGTACGCCAGTCGTGTGCTGCTGTTGCTACGCTTTCGCTATGACACCAAGCTGGAAACTATGCTAGAGCGCAGGTTTGGGCAATAGCATTGTTGGTGCGGTGTGTTGGCTTCCACGCTCGTTGCTTAGTCTACTGCCTCCTCAATCTGCCGCTCTAGAGTCGAAGTCTGAGTGTTCTGGGTTTGTTACTCATAAACACTGCGCCAGTGTTAGTGCCAGAAAGCAGCTGAAAATCTGAAGTGACTGATGAGGAATCAAGAATGAGCAACAATGGGAGACCCCTCCAAGATATAGCTACCCCCCAGCTCTGTTGAGCTTGTTACTCATCTAACCAGCCAATCAGAAAATAGACTTGTTTTCTGGCAGGGAGGGGTTTCTCGGTGAGCCCTGCCAAATGGTCGACAGCCCAAAATCCGGGCGTCGACCGTTTTGCCTGAAAGCTGGACCATACCATAATACACCTGCTACAAATGCAGTCATGCCGTCAGAATCAGTTAGGAAAACAAAAAATGAGAGGATTTATGGCTGCCTAAACGCAAGTAGCGTCTATGCTAAGCCCCGGTACCAACAGTACTAGAAAATCATGAAACATAGACCCTAGGCATGACACAGCACTTCAAACGCAGCAGCGTAGTCAAACATGGTGCTAGACATGTGCAGACAGCACATGCAACGACAGTGCCTGTCGGCGGCACGATTGCCAAGGAGGTCTGCGGATGGAGTTGAGCACGAAGGAAGGAGGAGGATCCAGCAAACTGCGTGTAAGCTTCAGCGTGCGTTGGCTCCACCGGGTGACACTCCATCAGCGTCGCGTCTTGCCGTCAGTCATCTGCATGCCGATGTACACAAGCCGGGAGGACACAACTCAGTACAAATGAGAGATGTGAGAGAAAAACCAACGAAGGTTGAAGCGAGCTAAGATTTTGGTCAACACATCTTTAGGTCTCTCGTCCAATGAAGTATAATTATCTTTTGCTGTAATGAAGCGACAAGTAAACAAGTTTCAAGAAACTTCTCAACCTAGATTCGTGGCTTTGGAGTAAGCGATGGTACTACATAGTCGTTCACGGTAAGGGGGGGAGAGAAGCGATAAGTGTCGAGGTAAGGCCTGGTTGTGAGGCCAAGTAGGATGGTACAAAGACGTAGAATAGTTGGTTCCAAGCAAGTGTGATGACTTCACCTAGCAATGAGGGTGGAGGGAAAAGGAGGGTGAGCCGATTTCAATGGGGATTAATGAGTCTGTGGGTGGCTACGCAAGATGAATCAACATGGGTGTTTACAAACGCGTCAAGCCTTGTACCATAACATGCGGAGTATGTCCGTACATGTTATAAGAAGGCATGCAATTTTGGGTTGATTGCTATTCTATACAAGTGGGATGCAGTTAGCACAGCATGAAAAAACACTCGGGGCGAAGGAACGTGATGGGTTACAAGAAACCACGCACAGTGACACGTTACGAGTCACAGATTGTGAAGCGACATGGGGATGGAGGACTGGACTCCCTAACGACTGGGTAGGTTGTGAGCCTACCCGCGGTTGTGGATTCTCCCCATGCAACTATATCTCGAGCGCACACCCTGATATGTCTTCTTGCCTCGCGAGTTGGATACCGCAAAAATCACATAGGATGCACTCAAGGGGTTCACACCTAGGCTAGAAAGAAGACCCCCCCGGTGAGTAAAGAGCTACGCGAGTATCATTAATCACAACCGGAAAATACATTTGAAGTAGCATAAATGGCACAGTAGCTTGTTGCTTGATTGTGAAAACCACTGTTGGTGATGTCCCTCAACCAACGATCGTGGGACTGGCTCGAAATACAACCATGTCGATGCATGGCAAGGTCTCCCGCTGGTCAAACACGTGCATTGTTGTGGTGAGTTTGCAACGAGGCGAGAGGTCACTACATGTCACTAGCACATGACCAATACTCCCTCGTTGTCCATAACAAACACGCACATAGACACTCACAACCATAAGGCAAGCGTCACGAGACATGACATAACACAATACACATGTATAGGAATGACCCACCACATTGAAGCATAATGAGCACACATTAGACCAATGGCGTGAACTGTTGTCTAAAACACATTGTTGGGGAGTGCCTTTGTGCATAAGTCAGTTTTTTTTTGTCGACCCATACAAATTGAGTATAGCCCGTAGCCACATGCTCGTGCACATGATGATGTTCCACATTGACATACTTATTGTGATTGTGATGAATGCCACCGTGCCTAACAATGGACTTCAAGCTCTTGTTGCCGCAACGTAATGTGACACAGCGGATGGTGGGATGCAAATGTAGCAGTAGTCAACAAATGTTAACACTCTAACATGTGCCTGCACCAAATGCAGCATTCTCTCTGTCGATAGGGTTTTGTGCCACACAATCTCGCTTGCCATTTTTCCACGAGACTGTCATCGATCCCTTAAGGGAGGCCTGACTATTACGACGACGAGCATCTACATCAAGAGCCCAACCGTTTTTGGTGTAACCGTCAATGACAACTGACAGTTGTGCCCGGTAGTAGAGACCGACCCGAGTAGTAAGGAGTGTGTGTTTGAAAATTCACTTGACGGCCTCCATGTGTCGTGCCCTTGAACATTGTGAGAACCGAGCTATAAAGCTCACAATGAAGTGGCATCTGCCCTCGCGGTGGTGGTGAGGTACACCGGGGACCTTATGGCATGCAGGTAGTCAGTCACGTAAACGACATCGCCCAGCCTCGACACATTTACTGTTGTCAATAGCCTCTACACACCTGGCATCACAAGTGTGAAATCAGTTGGCAGAGACTCAAGTACGCGTGCAGCCAGGTGGACATGGATAACGTGACGAGAAAGACATGAGCCAGACCCAAGTTCCTCGTCCTATACAACAACCATGATAGTGAAAACACAGTTTTCACAACCTCCCAGCATAGCGACTCAATCATCACGTCATCAGTGCAAACAAGGATGGTAGCAAACGGTGCCAACAACAGAGTGAAAAAGATAGATAGATCCACTGTGCTATGTCTATTGTCCACCTTTTCCAAGATTGAGGTGATTTCCCATATCCAGCACTCCAGAAAACGTTTCAAGCCATAGAGAGCCATTTGCAACCACTAAACTCTACCGATGCCATTTGAAAATCCCGGAGACTACACCATGTCAATCCGCTCATAAAATCATTTATATAAGAGCGCTTTGTTAATGCCGATCTGTTGAAATTCCCGGTTGTGGTGTGTTGCGATACTCAAAAGAGCTCAAGCTATCGTGTAACGTTGGATGGGGACGAGTGTTTCATTAAAATAAACATCGAGGACTTGTGAAAACCCCTTCGCAATGAAGCATGCCTTGAACTTATCGAGTGCACCAACGGGCTTATATTTTTGTCCAAATATCCAATGGACACCAATAACCTTGCCTCTTGTTGGTAAGTCGGCTGGTTCATACATGGCATGGTCGTCTTCAGGCCTCGGCTTGGCCTACATGGCAGACTCCCACGGTTGGGTGCCAGACACCATACGTACCTACCGAAACATGGTGAGTGTGGTGGTAACAGTGGCGTGAAACACGGCAAAGGTGTTGAGGGCAACAGCTTCCAATGCACCCTCGTAACTTTTCATGAGCATAGCACATCCAATAGCATAACTGGGGTGGACAACCCTAGTGACCATACCCAATGCCTCCATGCTGGTTGGTATGGCAGGGGACTGCCCAGTTAGTGAGCAAGATTGGCGAGGTGAGGGTGCAGAGACACTAGAGGAGCAGCTAAGGAGTGCTGAAGGATGTCCACCGTGGAAAGAAGGGAAAACGGGTGTAGGACTAATGGTCCTTTAATGGAGGAGTGAGTAGGAGACACGAACTTTAAAGGGGCGGAGGATGATGACGTGACAGGTAAGGATAATGCTCTTAAGGAGTTGTGCGGCATGGAAGGGAGAGGCCCTAGGGCATGTGAGGACACAATGCTTGTTGAGTGGGAACACGCCAATGTTGGAGGTTGTTGGGAAGAGCCAGCAACAAGGATTGCGAGGACTACAGGGCCAACGTCTCATGATGGTCAGATGATTACCACAAATTTGCTTTGTCGAATATAGGGCATGTCAACGACGGTCATACAGTCAGTTGCTGGCCATTTCCATGGATTTTTCATTGATAACTTGCACCCAGTGTTTGCTTCCAATGCTTGACAATAGCACCATCGTCTGAATGGTAAAGTGGGGTAAAATGTGGCTTTTGAATGTTTAAAATCATGGTTGTCGATGTAGTCAATGAACAGATCAAACATGATATTCTTTTTAAGAGAGATCACGGGGAGAGGTTTAAGATCAAAGATAAGTGATTGGGAGAGCTTTCTTCTTGAACACTTTTAATGGAAATGGTAAAAAGGTAAGATACCACCCGTATAAGGTCATTCATTGAAAGACCAACAACATAATGATATGGGCCTGAAGGTCACTAGTTGGTTGTTTGTTTGTCTGTAATCCCAACCAAACATGTCATATTCAATTTGAAACCAGGATGCTTCTATGAGAGGTGTGACAAAAGTTGAGAACATCCATGGTAAATGAAACAAATGGTTGAGTTACTATGCAATGCAAGATGTAGATGAAAAACACGTGGGAGCTGTAAAGCACAACAATAATTGCAAAAATGAGAAACTTGAACTAATCAATGCCTATGTGTGTACTTGAGTCAAAATAACCTGAGCTCTCGACACCATGTATTCGGGTGTAAAAAAAAATAAATACATACATGAGATATTGGATACTTAGGACAAGAACACTTGCAACGTCCCATCGCGGTGGGTTGCTCGGTCATTATGGTGATTTTATATTCTCACTATATCCATGTTGCATAATTTGGTTTTTTAACATACATAGTCGCAAATTATTTGAAAGATATTCCATAAAGTTCCCATGGAGAGTATGTTACTTGAGCTGTGTAAAACCTCTTAAAGTTTTGAGGTGTTTTTGTACATAACAAATAACCCCAAAATCACATGTAAAGATCGTGTACTCTTGACTGTAGTAGAAAGCGAGTCATTGGCGAACGCAAACAATACATGGGATTTTCTCATGCACTCCCCTTTATTACATCATACATGTAAAACAATAAATCTATAGCGTGCGGCCGGCGCCATCTGGATCAAGCGTGTGTCCCTGGCTTGAGGGTGGTTGGACGGATTGGCTCGAGGGTCGGAGATTCTCAAGAAATGCGGCTTCGGCCTAGTTGGCCAAGGATCCTGTCCAGTCCATTACAAAACCTATGCTTATGAGTATACTAACGTCATTGTGATGATTGCTAATGAGAGGTGTATACACATGGGAAAACAAACCTTTGTGCATTGGTTATGGGGAGTAAAACATTGTATTCATTCAAAACACCAAGGAGTTAGGCATTCTAACGGCAGTAGGCCTTTTTGTGACTAACAACAGAACCAAAATGTAGGCCCTCCAAATAGTTGTCTGAGGAGAGTGGAAAGATGATCGCCTCAGCCATTTTGGCCGAGATAAAGTGCGCCACAAATGGATGTATTCGTCATAGGGAATTTTGCAAAGATGCATCCTAAAGCCCGATTGCTCCACGTGGCACGGCCGCCTTGAAAACAAGATCCTAGTGACGTTCTAGTTGTGGAGGGGGAGTGACGCGATGGTTTTTCCATCGCAGCCCTCCTTTCGCCACAAATCTGGCCAAGGGCTTTTTTCCGGGCTTGAGTCAAGCTAGTCTCTAGCCTATGTATATGTTTTGAGCTTTTGGCTCGTCAAAACGTGAGCCTCGAGTACCCCATGACCTGATGATTACCGTAGTGTTCCGTAACTTTGTGGTCCACAGTGAATTTAGGGATCTAACATAGGTTCACACCTGGTTTTGCATTGTTTTCCCGTTTCCAACTTGTTATGAAATGACACCGGGCTGTAACTTGAATTTTGTTTTTCAATGCCCTGTTTGGAGGTTCCTTAGTTGAGAGCGATAGGGCCGAATCTTTGCTGTGCGCAAACTACTGGCCGATCAAGTTCGTACATGTCCCCCTTGCTTGTCTGTCTTTGACAGGAGACAGAATAGCGATAATCTTGACTCCGTGCCACAGCCAAGAGTGGACGGCGCACGCTTTCGGTTACTTCTGGGCCGCGTGGGTGTCGAGCGGCATGGTTACGTCATGTTCTCGCAAGATCAACCGCACACTCATGGTTTTTGTAGTTATGGTTATTTCCGCATAACATCCAATGTTGAATGCGTGACCCCTTGAATTCAAACGCGTACAGTCCTGATATGATACTCATAAGTGTCGGTGAGTCATCAGCAAAGAATCTCCACACGTGTGTATCAATGGCACAGTCAATGTCTGTTGGGACGTACACCGCCGAATATATCTTGCTTGTCTTGAAGAGGGTATGGAAGGAATTTCCCCACATTCAGTGTGGTACTTATTCAACAAGCTGTTATGGTGACGCCTCTCCCCCCACTTGAAAGGAGCGTCCCTGCGACCAATCAGCCGGACGTCCCCGCAAAAACTGTCAAGATCCACACAACACTTCCCATGTCGCTCGGACATGATATCTTCCAAGGGGTTATTGCCAAGGCAATACCTCCCCACTGCATTGTCAATACGTGCAATCCTAGATCTGGACATCGGTCCTCTTGGTTTGCAATCACGTGCTCATGACCATGCGTAGGCTGACCAGACCTCTTTCAACACCTGTGGGTTGGTTAGCTAAACCAAACCAAGCTTTACTTAGCCTGTGCAAATCGCATGATAGCTTTATCTTAGGGTTGGGAGGCACCAAAGTCCGAAGACATGGTTGCTGAGCTCATTTGTTCTTCGTTTGAAAACTTGCACTCGTCTTAGAAGGAGGTGACATTGGTCATCTGGCATGTGCAATTGCCGTTCAACTCCGTCATTGGATACGATAATGCTCCGACCTGGATGATCGTGGTCTTAACCATAACCCCCCTTTGTTTCTATCTAAATTGGGTACTGTAGGCTGCCGCTCTTGTCCTTGTCAAAATTACATCATTTTGAATTAGTTTAGGTAAGATAACTGGTCTCAACGGCCGTGGTTTGTATCCACGAGTTAAGTGTTCATCGTATGGTGTTCACCAAATGGCTGTATCATGATAAAAAAACATTGTGGTACAAGTTGGAATAACACCTTTTGAGTGTCGATTCCATATGATTTGATATCGAACACTTCTGAATCACGTCCGGTGATCCTAGAACTACCGGTTCCCAAATCTATTATATCTGTCTTGCTGAGTCCAATGGTTCCATTTGGGGACTCCTCAACATATTTTGTTTGCCAAATTGCATCAATCAATGTTGCTTCAATGTCTTCTATTACGTTTATTTCGTACTTCCACTCAACAGGGCATTTTTCACATGCCTTAGCCGAGGCACTTGTAGATGATATCACCCCCGTCGAAGACATCTGACAATTCGCCACCATTGTGGATACCACCATAGTGACATCCACAAATGTTTTATACTTGCATGTACTTCAACTACACCATCTCCAAAACCAAGGGAGTATAGTCACTTTGCCATGACCTTCCAGGTCATTGAAGCATGGTTTGACTACATTATAGCCGCTATGATCTCTCCCATAGATTGGTTTTGTTCCAACAAGTCGGATGTTGGCTTTCTTTTTCACATCGATATTGCACAGCTGGTGCTATAACATTCCTTTGGCATGATAAAAATCCATCCAAATCATTTGGAGTGCATGACGTACACAATTACTGTACCGTGTGACAACGTCCTCAACTCTTAGACGTTCCTCAGAACAGCAAAATAACCTGATGAGAAATGTCGTTTCTCAAGGCTCACATTGAAGATTCCATTTGTATCAACATTCGGTTACAACACACTGGTCAATACCTTGTCTCAATGTTGATTTCAATTTGTTATGTGGTCGGTCCCACGACCAAGATGTAGGTGCTAATGCACTGTTAACATAAGGCTATCGGCTTATTGGTTGTCTCCACAGTCGTGAGCTTTGGACACAGAACCTAGACACTTACGTGATCTTTACTGTGTTGTAGTTGGTTTCTAGAAGACTATGAGATCGTAAGAGTACTCCGAGACTCGATAGGTAGAAAAGGAGCATCGCTCATTTTCTCACAAATAGAATCTTCACAGAAGTGTGGGTGAACTCATGCCACCAGCATGATCTCACACACTTTATTTTATCAATTTCCATGACATGTTTGAGTGATGATAGGGCGACTTTGTCGCCTTCAATTTTGTTCACTTTCGACATTTGGTTGATCTCATCATACAGCAAAAAGGGACTCTTGCCATCTCCGGCCACCGTACTGCGGTGTCTCAAATCATCGAGGACCCATAGAAGAGTCTCTATCCCTCTCCAATATGTTTATAGCCTCCCACTGTCAATCATTATTGTCTCTGGAACAAGGTTGTCACCACACTCATGTACTTCTTTATCGTCGGTACCAGTCGGATACCAAGACTTGCATCCATCACTCACCGAATGGTAGGATGTCAATGGTTTTTTAATTGAGCATTTACTCAAGGATATCATCCTTGACACACTCAACAACAGAGTGGTTTATGCATCAGCCATGATGAGCGATGCACAAAACCTCCAAAAGGTACCGATGAATCCAGTACATGCTGTGTACATGTAGCATGATGTCAATCCTCCATAATGAAATCCGGCATGCTAACACACCAGGTGTGTTCAACATCTCATGACACGGTCATGACACAGGCTTAGTCATCAAATCATCACATTTTCCTTTGAACATTGTAACGCAATGGGACGTGTGACTGTTGTAGAATGCGTCTTGAGCTCGCCATACTACTTGTTTGGTGAAACATTTTGCCATTTTTATCCAAAGCACCAACAGACACCATCAACCGGATCGAAATTCACGAGACTGTTGTGGTAGTTCGCCCTTCCAACTCATCCATAACTTGATGTCATGACCAGCATACCAATAGTCAGTAGAGAAGGTTTTTATGCATGTCGTGCACATTTTCCATGTATGCTATGCACCCAATTTCACGCGTCTGAAGTAAGTAGGATGAAGTGCATACACTGATCCATGAAAAAGGGGGTTGTCTCCAGTACTTGGTCATGCACACTAACCTCTTCCGGTCATGCAAGTTATGCATGTTACTCAACCGATCGGGATTTTGCAGCACGTTCCAGCCATGTGTACACAGTAGTTTGTCCACCTTTGGCATGGTCCATGTTTGAGGAAATTGTCCTTTTCACACATGTGATCTATTCATACAATTCTTTTTTGTACTTCTTTCGAATGTATCTTTCCATGCTGCTATTGGCAGAGGTGAAGTTTTGAACTTTAGATGGTCGTCACTATCGGTGATGACTGATATTCCTATACTTTTCTTATGCCTATGCTTTTGTTATGTTTTTTGGGCACACATCTGATCGCCAGAGCCATATGTGAATGTCTCTAGACATGCATGTTGATTCTCTATTCAAAGAATTCAATAGTACGGCCATCCTCAAGTTCGTCAAGATACCTTGCAAACGTTAGACTTGTTTCCGACACTTCAAATAATTCGCTCGATGCACTTTCTCGTAGATAGACCCCACGCATGGGTTGTATGCTTTTACCTGGTGGTCTACCACAATCCAGCATACTGATTTGGCTAGTTGTTTCTAGTGGATGCAATGGGATGCAATTGGCACCCATGTTACCGGTGCAATCGGCATCTTGTACCATTGACACTAGCATAGCCAGTCCAACCGTAACTGATGGCCATAGCACGCGCAACACTCACATGAGTGGTGCATTGAGCACCCGTGAGAAAAATTCAATCCATAGCTGTTATCAACTGTGCAATCAGCATCAATGACAGCGGTGTAATTGGTACTTACGTCAGTTATTTAACCGACACATTTATTTGCCATACATTCAATGCTACGATTACATTTTCCATTCTAGTCATATTCCAGTTACAACTGGCACTCAACCATCGTGGAAGGATTCCCACCATCGCGTGTACAGAGTACAATCGGCACTCACATTACTGTTTCGTCGAAACCCAAGCACAAAACAGGTACCGTATTTCATAGGCATAATCAACACCGACGTGGATACACAGTTGGCATTTGCTTCGGTCATATCTCTGTAGACCATGAGCAGTGCATTCGACACTAGAATCACGAATGCATTTAGTATAGGTGACTTAAGTGCAACTAGCACATTTTCAATGGTGTGTTTGACATCGAAAACACTTCTACAACAAGCACATGTGCCGTTGCCAGTAGTGCAATCGGCACTTTCATCGACGACGTGGTCAACGTCCGTGTTGCATTGTAATCGACACTCACTTTGCACGGCCCACACATTTTGCATCGTTGCACCAAGTAGGTGAGTCGTCGAGTGGTCAGTGCACATACGGTGCTATAACTATTTGACTTTTAATCGATAATCAATCTTGATGTATATCATTGATGTGGTTTTGCAATCCGGTGTACACCGTAGTGGCTCCCTGTGGAAAAAAAAACTATGTTTGGCGCATTTACAACCCGCATAGAGCCATGTCGTTGCTTTGAAAGGTCAGCCCCTCTGGGGTTTCTCACAATTCATCCTAGACTTTGAGGTTAATCTACAAAAAATTAGGCAATGTCTGTGCTATGTTTCTGTCATTGAAGCATTTCCAAGTGACTTCCGTTCAGGACATATAAAACTGCCGGTTTTTCTGGATTTTGTGTCTTGGAACGAAAAAGAAAAGGAAAATCAGGACTCCTGATTTTTGGAAGATCTCAACCAGAGCTTTTAGATTGATGCGTCAAAATCCATGGTCAACTTGACCACAGACTAAGGTTCAACCACAACAACTTTCTCCATTTCATTCTTTTTAAACGATTCACCTGCAATTCCTTTACCTGAGGATTGGCGACAAATGAGCAAACTTTGGAACGTCAAGTACCCTTTTTTGTTTGATTCTTGGAATCTTTGAAGCATCACCTGGTGGTGCATTGGGAAAACTGTCGCTCTTCCTGTTTTCCATAAACAGGGAAATTTTTTAAAATGATGTTTGAGAGATTATCAAATTGTTATAGAGCTCAGACGGCGATTTCTACGGTGGTCAAAACCAGGCTCCAACGACAATGTTGTTTTTGTTTTTGTTTCTGTGGGCCAGCGATCAGGCCTAGGAGTAAAAATGTAGGCTATGGAAAGAGAGATGATGAATTGAACCAACATTCCCTACCTTGTGAGCTGCAGCAATTGCCGACTACACTACTAATACACATCCGTAGGGGGAACAAGTAACATACACTACCTGTTACTTGTCTGCGGGGCGAATCCCCCTGGCCGATGAGCTGAGGAGGGAGGAAGATTCCTACCCTCCTTCCCTCTTGGGCTGTGGGCCCTTGTGAGGGGGAAAGAGGGAGGGACGCCCCTTGCCTCCCCCTTTGGGCCATCGGCCCTCGTGAGAAGAGGTGATCCTCCCTCTACGAGGGAGGATCACCTCCTCTTCTCCTCCTTGGGATATCGGCCCTTCGGGGGGAGGGGAAGGGGGAGGAACGGCTCCCCCCTTCCCCACTGGCCTTCGGCCACGTGAGAAGGGGAGAAAGGGGAAGACCATCCCCTCTTCTCCCCCATGTGCCGTCAGCCCAAGTGATTTTGGGGAGGGAAGGGGGAGACATCCCGTCTCTTCCCTCTTAGGCTGTCGGCCCATCTGGATTGGGGGGAGAGGATGAACGCACCCTTGGCTTATCAAAGCAAGCCTTCAGCTTGTGTACCAAGCTGTCGGTTCCTCCCCGAGGGTTGCTTGGCTGGTCCACCGATGGAACGGCGTTTGGTTGGACGGGTCCAAACATTTTCTCTCACTCTCAATGTAATCGCTGGATCAAAGGACAGGCATCAATATGACGAGATTCAAACAGCCAGATGAACCTTTGGAGTATCTTTTCATGAAATCATTAGCTCTGATGCTATTGTAATGGTAGCAGACCGTCTTGCGGCTAAGTGCAGAACCAAAATGTAGGCCCTCAAAAAAGTTGTCAAAAGAGACTGGGCGGATGGTCGCCCCATTCATTTTGGCTAAGACGAACCGCGCTACAAACGGACATAGTCATCATAGGACATTTTTGCAAGAATACATCCTAAAATTCTACTATTTCATGTGGCATAGCCATGTCAAAAACGGGACTGTAGCAATGTTCTAGGAGTGGAGGAGTGACACAATGGATTTACTATCACTGTACTCCTTTCGCCTCAGATTCAACTAAGGGTTGTTTTCCGGGCTTGAGTCAAACTAGTCTCTAGCCCATATACATTTTCTGGGTGTTTGGCTCATGGAAACACAAGCCTCAATCACCCCAGTACCCGATAGTTGTTTAACGATCGTTTTTGAACCATAAAGATGGTCCTTACACCATAGGCACAAACCACTTCAAATGTAATCTTTTCCATCGCTATGGGATTCTTGGGTATTCATGTGTTTCCTATACTTGGTAGCTTGAATGCACAATCGTTGCCACGTAGCTCAGAAGAATTCAAAGGAAATGCTTGAGCATCTGATTGTTCCACTCGATATGCCCATCATTTTAGGTACGGAAAGCCATTAATCTTTACATCCAATGCTCGTATCAAATCATTATTTCATGCAAAAACTGTTTTCCAAACATGCCTCTTTGTATCAGATATGCATGGTACATTGTGCAGACACACAACGTCGTTGATAAATGATTGTGCATTTTCCTCTATGGTGATTCTTGTCAACATTGTGAAAGTCCTACAACCACAAGGACCTTTGCATGCACAGTATGCTATTGCATGGAAATCCCTGGTAAAACTGATGGAATTATCCAAGTATGGCTTTGTGTGTAGCGATGACGGCTGATGTAGTGTACGGTTGTATTTGCAATCATAATGTTGGTTTTTTCTCCAAATCATCAAAATCCATCGTTGGAAGTCATGGAATGGTATCCAGAGCTCGCGAGAGGGGGGTTCTCCTCCTCGTCACTACGGGAGCGATTGTCATCATGGCATGTACAAGGATACTTGAATACTTAGATTCTCAAAGTCTATTGTTGTTTTATCCTCACCTCCTTGTGATGGGTGCAAGGGGGGTACTACCTTGAACTCGTGCACTGGCATGAGTTCTCTGCGTGAGCATTCAGAGTTTGAGCTAGTTAAAAATCAACTTGTATTCTTTAGACGACAAACAAAATGTTGTGTGTGAGGTATGTACGGAGAGTTTGCAATATACTAATCTCAATTCGCTATCTATTGCTTAAGCTCTCAACTTGTCCTTGGCTACCCTCTCAATGAGGAGGGAAAAAAAAGGCAAGGGTGCAAGGCTACTAGCCTTGTCCTCAAGGCCCTTGAGACCTTTGGGCCGCCAAACAAGCCACCAGATGGACCGGTGGCTGGTGGTTGGCTGACAGGTGCCCGGCCGGTCAGATGACCGGCCACCGGCCATCTAGCCGGCGGACCGCTAGCTTGCCGGTACCCAGCAAGTGGCTGTCGACCTACCGGCCCTCGCTCTGGGAAGGGGTGGCCACCGGTCACCCCCTCGCTTCTTCGAGGTTGGAAGGGCTGAACAAGGCCACTTGCTATACTCTTGTCACTTACTACAAATCGTCCTAGCTCAAAACCAACAAGTAGGAGTTTCAGTCCGTGAGGCACCACATTGTAAATGAAGACAAGTGTTTCCAATCATCAGCTGCACATGACTAAGTGCCAAGCTGATGTAAACTGATCCAGTTTTATGCTTTTCAGCTAGCACGACAAGCGGCCTCCATCCCTCAGGCTGAAGCGTTCGTGAGACAACCATGTTTGGTGTCCCCAACCTTCTATGGTTGTGCCACCATCGAAAACATTGTCCATTGTTTCTCCATCAGGCTTCCATAACTATTTAAATGTCGTCAACCAGCCTCATGAACATGGTATTCCCTGGAAAACCACAATCAGAGTGTACAAAACAATGCTATAGTAGACAAAGGATGTTGTTTTGGCCGTTTGGTTACTTAACGGCTCCTTCTCTCATGTCTCGAGCCTGCAAGCTCACACGAGAGGTGTTGGGTATCTTCATACTCAATGGAAGTAGCAATTGGCATGCCACTGGCACAATTTTTTCAAAAATGAGAATTGACCTAATCCACACCGGTACCCATGGCAGCTGAACCAAAGGTTCTTGGTGCTAAGGAACACCCTGTTGCCCGTGTCACATGGTTTGTTGTGGTGACTTTTTTTCAGCATATGATTTTTTTTTCTTTGTACTTTGGAGCCTCTTGAATGTGACATTTTACCTCCTACAACACAAAATCCATTCACTCATCAAATGATTGAGTAGAAGGAACTTGTCAGTCTCTGGTTATAACTTGCAGAAATGAAGAGAGAATCACTAGATGCCAACCACTGTTCAACATGAATGATGTGAATGTCTTGGATTTGTTCACCTAGTTTCTCACCATGAATTTTGCCGGTATTAGTAATTCATCATAGTCACTCATGGTGAGACCATGTACACGCAAAGAAGCTGCTCTAGAGTGTGTTTCCTATGCCTTGCTTGATTATTGGTTTAAGGGTGAGATGTTATCGGAATTTGCGACTCCGTACCAAAGTACTTGTGCATGTTTCTCCAAGACATACTAGCATATCTCCTTTCTCAGTTGGAGATAATGTGCGAAATCAACCTTTGCTACTTCAAAACATCCTAGAAGAGACATGCAGTCTCCTCTAAGTTCATATCAATAGGTACATGAATGAAATACATCGTGTTTTTTAGAGTATCCATAACCATTAGTACTACATTGTGGCCATCGACAGTGTTAAAAGACTGGTTATAAAGTCTATGTTGATACACTCTTATGGAATCGCAAGGATGGAAAGTTGTTGGAGGAGTCTACCAACCATTTTGTTACTAGCCTTGACTTGGAGGCATGGGACATGTGTCATTTAATACTTACGAGCATAGAAACTCATCATGGCCACCAATAGTGGCCTGAGAGTATTTGTCCCATGTTTTGTAGTTCCACACGGGCTGCCATCGAAAGATTGTGGAATTGGAAGATAATCTTCAATCAAAGGTCTCCCAGGTCTTATTAGTTGAGCTAATAACTTACTGCATAGAAGTATCAAAACAAAAGGCTCGCAAAGATTGTTACACCATCATCCTTTGCATGTATGCGTTGTGCACTCCAAACTCGACCAGGCATCATCATGCACCTTCAAGAGTACTAATACCTTAATATGATATCTCAAGAAGAGCTCAAGTTATCGATACAAAAGGGAGAACCAAATAAGGACTAGTTTATAAGTACGCAACATAAGTCTTTTTACAGATGGCCACCTTGTTCCATAACTAAAAATGCATGACCCTGAGCAATGGCTTGGTCCAGCCATATCACCAACGGAATTGTGCTCTGGGCATGACACTTAGGCATCCTCATGCCAGGGTGGCTGACCAAGTGTGTAGCTTCAAAGATGCAGTCAAGATATGCATCAGGTAAGGACCAAAATCATGACCTCTCACTTGGCCAAATATATAAAATGGCCAACCGAACCATTCACCTACATGGCGTACTCACATGTCACACCTCACAGGAGAAGGAGCAAAAGTGAGTCACTTAAAGCTGATCCAGAGTTCATGATCCCACAAGGGCCAAAAATTGTTAGACCGTCTTACAGTAGTGAGGAAAAGGGTATAACTATTCAACAAATCACCCCCTTGCGCGTGAACTACCATATCAAGAAATTTTCACCTACATTGTCCATGCCAATACCTTACCTACCTTTAGTGTGGATATCCTTGTTCAGTGGATTTGTAAGCATATCAGCCAGGTTCAACTTGGTACCAACATAATCTCCACCGTCTTCTTGCAGACCAAGTTGCAAGCGCAGTGGTGGTGTATTTCAATATGATTTGTATGGGTTTGTATGGTATGGTTTGGTATGCTATGGTATGGTATTGTGTAGTATGATATGGTGTTGTGTGGTACTGTATGATACAGTATGGTATGGCATGGTATGATATCGTATGGCATGGTATGATATGGTATGGTATGGTATGCTATGGTATGCTATGGTATGCTATGGTATGGTATGGTATGGTATGGTATGGTATGGTATGGTATGGTATGGTATGGTATGGTATGGTATGGTATGGTATGGCATGGTATGGTATGGTATGGTATGGTATGGTATGGT
>SZWC01007044.1:60791-101256 GCA_023375785.1 Penium margaritaceum
GTGGCAGTGGCTGCTGCTCATGCTGCCGCTGCTACTACAACTCCTCATGGTGCTTCTACTGGTGTTGCTGCCCCAGTTGCTACTGCTGCTGTTGTTTCAACCTTACGCTCCGCATTCGACCCACAATATTGAAATCCATCGCACGCATGATGCATTTCATGAATAATGAAAGCATTGCGTGAGAAAGCCAAGACATCAGTGACCATTCTTGAAGCCCGAAGTCTACTTGCCAATACAATCATGTTGCAAAATCGTGTGGTTTGATGTCAGGCTCCAAGGAACAATTGCTTCATGTTACATCAGTGAAGTTACACAAAGATGGAAATGTTCATGATGGGCGGCTTTGTGCACAAATCCGACATGAAGCCAAAGCATGGTCAATTTTTTTTTCCTCCAGAGCAATTCTTCATGATGGTGAAGTGATGGTGAAGTTTTTTGGAAATCTTCCCCTTTTGGAAATCATCCCTTTTCTAGAAATAGTCCTTTAAAAATTTATCCTTTTTCAAATCAGTCCCTTTTGCAAAGAATCCCCTTTCGCAAATCATCCCCTCTCGCAAATCCTTCCCTTTTGCAAATCAGCCCCTTTCACAGGTCATCCCCTTTTGCAAATAATCCCCTTTTTCAAATCAGACCCTTTTGGAAACCATTCCCTTTCACAAACCAATCCCTTTCACAAATCATCGACTTTTGCACATCATCCCCTTTTTGAAAACCACCCCTTTTCACAAATCATACCCTTTTATAAACCATCCCCATCTGCAAGTCAGACCATTTTGCAAATCAGTCCCTTTTGCAAATGATTTCCTTTCCAATATCATCCCCTTTTGCAAATCATCCCCGTTTGCAGATCATCCCCTTGTGCCAATCATCCCCTTTCACAAATCATCCCCTTTTGCAAATCACTCCCTTTCAAATATCAGTCCCTTTTGCAAATTTGTCCCTTTTGCAAATCATCACCTTTTGTAAATCATCCCCTTTAGCGAATCATCCCCTTACACAAATCAATCCGTTTCACAAATCAGTCCCTTTTCAAATCACCCCCTTTTGCAAATCATCCCCTTTCGCATGTAACCCCTTTTTGCAAATCCATCCCTCTCGCAAATCAGTCCTTTTCCTAAATCATCCCCATTCAAAAATCACCCCCTTTTTCAAGTAATCCCTTTAGCAAATCAGTCCCTTTTGCAGATCATCCTCTTTTGCATATCATCCCCTTTTGCAGATAATCCCCTTACAGATCATCCCCTTTCACAAATCAGTCCCTTGTCGAAAGCAGTCCCTTTCGCAAATCAGTCCCTTATGCAAATATTTGGCTTTTGCACATCATCCCTGTTTGAAAATCATCCCCTTTCATAAATAATCCCCTTTTGCAAATCATCCCCTTTCACAAACCAATCCCTTTCACAAATCGGTCCCTTCCCCACATCATCCCCTTTTCCAAATCATCCCCATTTGCAACTCAGTCCCTTCCGCAAATCATCCCCTTTCATAAAGCATCCCCTTTCAGAAATTATCCCCTTTCACAAATCAGTCCCTTTCACAAATCATCCCCTTTTGTAGATCATCCCATTTTGCAAATCATCCCCATTTGCAAATCATCCCCTTTTGCAAAACATCCCCCTTTGCAAAAAATCCCCTTTCGCAAATTATCCCTTGTTGGAAATCAGTCCCTTTTGCAAGTCAGCCCCTTTGGCAAAATATCCCCTTTTACAAACAATTCTCATTCGCAAATCATTCCAATTCGTGAGTTATCCCCTCTAAAAAAATCACCATGTGCATAAGACCCGTTATCGCATATCATTCCCTTTTGCAAATCAGTCCCTTTTCGCAAATCATCCCCTTTTGCGAATCATCCTCTTTTGCAAATCAGTCCCTTTCAAAAATCAGCCCCTTCCAAAGATCATCGCCTTTTGCAAGTCATCCCCTTTTACAAACCATCCCCTTTCGCAAATCACCCCTTCCACAAATCATCCCCTTTTGCAAATCATCTACTTTTGAGCATCATCCCCTTTTTGCAAAGCAGTATCTTTCACAAATCATCTCCTTTTGTAAAACATCCCCTTTTGTAAATTATCCCCTCTCACAAACAATCCCCTTTCACAAATCATTGCCTTTTGCAAATGATCCCCTTTAAAAAAATGTCCCCCTTTGCAAGTTATCCTCTTTGGAAAATCATCCCATTTGGAGTATCTTCCCCATTCGCAAATCAGTCCCTTTAGCAAATCAATCCCTTTTGCTAATCACCCCCTCTTGCAAATCAGCCCCTTTTGCAAATAATCCCCTTTTGCAAATCATCCCCTTTAAAAAATCATCCACTTTCACATTTTATCCCCTTTCACAAATCAAATCATCACCTTGCATAAATCAGTCGCTTTCGCAAATCTCTCCCTTCCGCAAACTAGTTTCTTTTGTAAGTCATCCCCTTTTGCAAATCATTCCCTTTCACAAATCATCCCCTTCCACAAATCATTCCCTTTCGCAAATCATCTCCTTTTCACAAATCATCTCCTTTTGCAAATCACCCCCACTTGTAAGTCATCCCCTTTCACAAATCATCCTTTTTGCAAGTCATCACTTTTTACACATCATCCCCTTTTGCAGATCATACCCTTTTGTAAATCACCCCCTTTTGCAAACCATCCCCTTTTGCAAATCATCTCCTTTTGCAAATCATCCCCTTTCACAAATCATCTCCTTTTTCAAATCATCCCCCTTTGCAAAACATCCCCTTTCATCAATCAGTCCCTTTCACAAGTCATCCCCTTTTGCAAATCTTCCCATTTCACAAATCATCCCCTTTCGCAGGTCATCCCCCTTCACAAACCATTCCTTTTTGGAAATCAACCCCTTTGGCAAATGATCTCCTCTTGCAAATTACCCCCTCTCACAAATCACCCCTTTTTGCAAATCATCCCCTTTCACAAATCATGCCCTTTTACAGATCAACCCCTTTTGCAAATCATCCCCCTTTTCAATTCATCCTTTTTGCTGATCAGTCCCTTTAAAAAATCATCCCCTTTCGCAAATCAGTCCCATTTGCAAATCATCTCCCTTTGGAAATCATTCATTTCATAAATCACCCCCTTTTGCAAATCATCCCCGTCGCAAATCCCACCCTGTCACAAATCAGTCCCTTTCACAAATCATCCCCTATTTCAAACCATTCCCTTTCACAAATCAGTCTCTTTCACAAATCATGCCCCATTTTCAAATCATCCCTATTCACAAGTCAGTCACTTTTGCAAATCAGTCCCTTTTGTAATCATCCCCTTTCACAAATCATCTCCTTTCCAAATCATCCCCTTTCGCAAACAATCACCTTTCACAAATCAGTACCTTTCAAAAACCAGCCCATTTGCACATCAGTGCCGTTCACAAATAATCCCCTTTCGCAAACCATACCCTTTCTCAAATCATCCCGTTTGCAAATAATCCCATTTTGAAAACCTATCCTTATTGCAAATCAGTCCCTTTCGCAAATCATCCCCTTTGGTAAAGAACCCCCTTCTGCAAGTCATGCCCTTTCGCAAATAAGTCCATTTTACAAGTTACCCCTTTTTGCAAACCACCCCTTCCGCAAATCATCCCCTTTCACAAATCATCCCATTTCTCCAATCACCCCCTTTCCCAAATCAATCCCTTTCAAAAATCAGTCCCTTCCGCAAATCTGTCCCTTCTACAAATAATCACCTTTCGTAAATCATCCTATATAGCAAATCGTCATTCATTGCAAGCCATCCCCTTTCACAAATCGATCCCTTTCACAAATCAGTCCCTTCCGCACATCATCCCCATTTGGAATTCAGTCCCTTCGTAAATAATCCCTTTCACAAATCACCCCCTTTTGCAAATAATTCCCTTTCGCAAATAAGTCCATTTCCCAAAACACGCCCCTTCGCAAATCAGTCTCATTTTTAAACCATTCCAATCAGCCCCTCTCGCAAATCTTCCCCTTCCGTGAACCATCCACTTTTACAGATGACCCCCTTTCTCAAATCATCCCCTTTCACAAATCATCCACTTTTGCAAATCATGCCCTTTTGCACATTAGTCCCTCTTGCAAATCATCCCCTTTCACAAGTAACCCCCTCTTGCAAATCATCCCCTTTTGCAAAAAACCCCCTTTCACAAATTATCCCCTCTTGTAAATCAACCTCTTTTGGAAATCAGTCCCTTTTGCAAACCAGTTCCATTCGTAAATCATTCCCTTCCGCAAATCATCCCCTTTTTCAAATCATCCCCTTTTGTAAATCATCCCCCTTTCAAAATCATCCCCTTTTGTAAATAACTCCATTTCACAAATCATCCCCTTTTGCAAATCAGTTCCTTTTGCATATCAGTCCCTTTCACAAATCAGTCCCTTCCCCAAAGTATCCCCTTTTGTAGATCATCCCCTTTGACAAATCAATCCCTTTAAAAAATCACCACTTTCACAAATCATCCCCTTTGCAAATCATCCCCTTTTGTAAATCAGTCCCTTTGCAATTCATCCCCTTTCACAAATGATCCCTTTTCACAAATAATCCCCTTGTGCAAGTCAGTCCCTTTCTCTAATCAGTCCCTTTTCCTAATCATCCCCTTTCATACATCCTCTTTTATACATATTCCCCTTTCAAAAATCACCCCCTTTCACAAATCATCCCCTTTTGCAAATCATCCCCTTTCACAAATCAGTCCCTTTCAAAACTCATTCCCTTTCGAACATCAGTCCCTTCTGCAAATCAGTGCCTTCCACAAATGATCCCCTTCTGCAAATGATCCCCTTTCGCAAAGCATCCCCTTTGGCAAATCATCCCATTTTGCAAATCATGTCCTTTTGCAAACCATGCCCTTTTGTAAATCATCCCCTTTTGCAAATCATCCTCTTTCACATACCATCCCCTTTCACAAATCATCCCCCTTCACAAATCAATCCCTTTTGTGAATCGACCCCTTTTGTAAATCATTTATTTTTGCAAAGAAGTTCCATTTGCAAATAAGTCCCTTTCACAAATCATCCCCTTTCGCAAATCATCCCCTTTCACAAATCCTCCCCTTTTGCAAATAATCCCCTTTCCCAAATCATCCCCTTTCACAAACCATCCCCTTTCACAAACCAGTCCCTATCAGAAAGCAGTCCCTTTCTCAAATCATCCCCTTTTGCAAATAGCCCCATTTTGCAAATCCGTCCCTGTCGTAAACCAGTCCTTTTACATATCATCCCCTTTCGCAAATCATACCCTTTCGTAAATCATCTCCTTTTGCAAGTTAGTCACTCTTGCAAATCATTCCCTTTGACAAATAAACCCCTTTGGCAAATCATCCCTTTTGACAAATCATCCACTTTTGCAAATCATCCTCTTTTGCAAATCACCCACTTTCGCACATCATCCCCTTTTGCAAAGCATCACCTGTCACAAATCATCACATTTCAAAACTCATCCCCTTGCACAAGTTATCCTCCTTCAGAAATCACCCCCCTTCGCAAATCATCTCCTTCCGCACATCATCTCCCTTTGCAGACCTGTCCCTTTTGCAAATCATCCTCTTTCCCAAATCATCGCCTTTCACAACTTTTTTCCTTTCGCAAATCATCCCCTTTCACAAATCATCCCCTTTGCAAATCTGTCCCTGTCGCAAATCAGTCCCTTTCGTAAATCATCTCCGTTTGCAAATCATCCCCTTTTGGAAATCATCCCTTTTCACAAATCAGGCCCTTTCTCAAATCATGCCCGTTCACAAATCATCCCCTTTTGCAAATGATCCCCATTCCCAAGTCAGTCCCTTTTTCAAATCAGTCCCTTTTGCAAATCATTTCCTTTTGCAAATCATCCCCTCTCACAAGCTCTTCCCTTTCGCAGATCATCCCCTTTACCAAATCATGCCCTTTTGCAAATAAGTCACATTCGCAAATCAGCCCCTTCCACAAATCATCCCCTTTAGTAAATCATACCATTTCGCAAATAATCCTCTTCTGCAAATCATCTCTTTTTGCAATTCATCCCCTTTTGCGAATCACCTCCTTTCGCAAATATGTCCCTTCTGAAAATTGGTCCCTTTTTCAAATCAGTCCCTTTTGCAACTCAGCCTCATTTGCAAATCATCCCCTTTTGCAAATCATCCCCATTAGCAAACAATCCCCTTTCGCAATCCAATCCTGTTGCAAATCAGTCCCTTCTGCAAGTCATCCCCATTTTCAAATCATCCCCATTCACAAGTAATCCCATTTTGCAATCCGTCCCTGTCACAAATCAGTCCCTTTTGCAAATCACCCCCTTTCGCAAATCATCCCCTTTCACAAGTCATCCCCTTTCGCAAATCAGCCCCTTTTGTAAATCACCCACTTCTGCAAATCATCCCCTCTTGCACATCAGTCCGTTTCAGAAATAAGTCCCTCTTGCACATCAATCCCTTTAAAAAATCGTCATCTTTTGCACATCATCCCCTGTTCCACATCATCCCCTTTTGTAAATCATACCCTCTTGCAAATCATCCCCTTTCCCAAATAATCCCCATCTCCAAGTCGCTCCCTTTTGTGAATCAGACCCTTTCGCAAATCATTTCCTTTTACAAATAATCCACCTTGGTAAATTATCCTCGTTTGCAGATAATCCCCTTTCGCAAATCATCTATTTTTGCAAATCATCCACTTTCGCAAATCACTACCTTTTGAAAAAAATTCCCTTATGCAAATCCGTTCCTTTTGCAAATCATCCCCTCTTGGATATCATCCCCTTTTGCAAATCATCCCATTTCACAAATAATCCCCTTTTGCAAATCCGCCCCTGTCACAAATCAGTCTGTTTCTCAAATCATCCCCTTTCACAAATCATCCTCTTTTGCAAATAATCCCCTTTCGCAAATCATCCCCTTTTCACAGATCACTCCCTTTCACAAGTCATCCCCCTTCACAAGTCATTCCCTTTCGGAAATCAGTCCTTTTTGCAAATTATCCCCTTTCGCAAATCACCGGCTTTTGCACATCATCCTATTATGCAAATCACCCCCTTTTGCAAGGCATCCCCTTTCCCAAATCATACCCTTTTGCAAATCAATCCCTTCTGCAAATCACCCCCTTTTGCAAATCATCCCCTGTCACAAATCAGTCCCTTTCCCAAATCATCCCCTGTTGTAGATCATCCCGGTTTGTAGATCATCCTCTTTTGCAAATCGTCCCATTTTGCAAATCATCCCCTTTCGCAAATAATCCCCTTTCTCAAATCATCCCCTTTTGCAAACAATCCCTTTTCAAAAGCCAGTCCCTTTTGTAAATGAATCCTTTCGACAATAAATCCTCCTTTGCAAATCAGTCTTATTTGCAAATCATTCCATTTTTCAAATAATCCCCTGTCACAAATAATCCCCTTTCTTGAATCATTCCCTTTTGCAAATCAGTCCCTATCGCGAATCAGTCCCTTTGGAGAATCAGTCCCTTTCGCAAATCCTCCCCTTTTGCAAATGATCCCCTTTCGTAAATTGTCCCCTTTCACAAATCATCCCCTTTCAGATATCTTCTCCTCTTGCAAATCAGTCCCTTTCGCAAATCATCCCCTTTTGCAAATCAGCCTTTTTGCAAACCATCCCCATTTGGAAATTGTACCCTTTCACAAATCATCCCCTTCCGCAAATCATCCCCTTTTGCAAATCATCCACTTACGCAATTCATCCCCTTTTGCAAATCAAACCATCCCCTTGAAGAAATCAGTCCCTTTTGAAAATTAGTCCCTTTCACAAAACATCCCCTTCCATCCCCCTTCACAAATGATCTCCTTTCATCCCCTTTTGCAAATCATCCCCTTTCACAAATGACCCCTTTTTGCAAATCAGTTTCTTTTGCCAATCACCCTCTTCCACAAATCAGTCCCTTTTGCAAATCATCCCCTTTCACAAGTTATCCCCTTTCGTAAATGATCCCCTTTGTAAATAACCTCCTTTCACAAATCATCCCCTTTTGCAAACAATCTGCTTTTGCAAATCATCCCTTTTCATAGAACATCCTTTTTTGCACATCATCCCCTTTTGAAAATCATCCCCTTTGCAAATCATCCCCTTTTGCAAATCATTCCCTTTCGCAAATCATTTCCTTTTCCAAATCATTCGCTTTTGCAAATTAGTCCCTTTTGCAAATCATCCCCTTTGGCACATCATCCCCTTTCGGAAGTGAGCCCCTCTCGCAAATCATGCCCTCTTGCAAATCATCCCCTTTTGCAAATCATCCCCTTTCCCAAGTAATCCCCTTTCGTGAATCAGCCCCTTCTGCAAATCACCCCCTTTTGCAAATCATAACCTTTCACAAATCAGTCCCTATCACAAATCGGTCCCTTTCGCAAATCACTCCAATTTGAAAAAAACCCCCTTTACAAATCATCCCCTTTTGCAACCCCCCCCCCTCACAATCATCCCCTTTGCAAATCCCTCCCCATCACAACTAAGTCCCTTTTACAATGCATCCCCCTTCGCAAATCATCCCCTTTCACAAATCATTCCCTTTTGCAAATCATGCATTCTGGCAAATCATGCCCTTTTGCAAATTATCCCCATTGCAAGTCTGTCTCTTTTTCAAATCATGCCTTCTTGCAATTCACCCCCTTTTGCAAACAACCCCCTTTCACAAATCATCCCCTTTTGCAAATAAGTCCTTTGAAAAAACCAGTCCCATTTTCACATCAGTCCCTTTTGCAAATCATCCACTTTTGCAAATCACCCCTTTCACAAATCATCTCTTTTTGCAAGTCATCCCCTTTTGCAAATCAATCCATTTTGCAAATCATCCCCTTTTGTAAATCATCCCCTTTCACAAATCATCCCGTTTTGCAAATCGTACCCTTTTACAAATCATCCCCTTTCGCAAATCAGTCCCTTTTGAAAACCAGTCCCTTTTGCAAATCAGTCCCTCTGATAAATCATCACCTTTTGTAAATCATCCCCCCTTTCAAATCATCCCCTTTTGAACATAATCTCCTTTCAAAAATCAATCCCTTTCACAAGTGAGTCCCTTCCACAAATCATCCCCTTTCGTAAATCAACCCCATTTGTAATTTGGTCCCTTCTGTAAATCTTCACCTTTTGCACATCATCCTGTTTCATAAATCATCTCCTTTCACAAATCAGTCCCTTTTGTAAATCACCCCATTTCATGAATCATCCCCTTTTGCAAATCATACCCATTCACAAAATTATACCCTTTTTGCAAATCATCTCCATTCACAAACAATACCCTTTAGCAATCCATCCCCTTTCGCAAATCAGTCCCTTTCGCAAATCATTCCATTTTACGAAACATCCCATTTTGCAAATCAATCTCATTTGAAAATCATTCCAGTTCGCAAAGTGTCCCCTTTCGCAAATCAGTCCCATTCACAAATCAGCCCCTTCTATAAAGCACCCCCTTCCGCAAGTCATCCCCTTTTGCAAATGGTCCCCTTTCGCAAATCACCACCTGTTGCAAATCATCCCCTTTCACAAATAATCCATTTTTGTAGATGATCCCCTTGCACAAATCAATCCCTTCAGTAAGTTATCCCCTTTTGTTAATCATCCCCTTTCAAAATCACCCCCCTTTGCAAATCAGTCCCTTTCAAAAGTCAGTCCCTTTTGGACATTAGTCCCTTTTGCACACCAGTCCCTTGTGCAAATAAGTCCCGTCCACACACCAACCCCTTTCGCAAATGATCCCCTTTTGCAAACCTTCCCCTTTGGAAAATCATCCCCTTTCTCAAGTCATCCCCTTTTGCAAATCATCCCCCTTTGCAAATCACACCCTTTTGCAAATCATCCCCTTTTGCATATAATCCCCTTTTGCACATCATCCTCTTTCGTAAATCATCCCCTTTAACAAATCAAAACCCTCTTGCAAATCAGTTCCTTGTACAAAAAAATTCCATTCGCAAATCAGTCCCTTCCTCAAATCATCTCCTTTCCCAAACCATCCCTTTTTTGTAAGTGATCCCCTTTTGTAAATCACCCCCTTTTGCAAATCAGTCCATCTCGCATATCAGTCCCTTTTGCAAATCAGTCCCTTTCCTATCTCTTTTAAATCAATCCCTTCTGCAAATCATCCCCTGCCTTAGATCATCCCCTTTTGCAAATCAACCCCTTTCACAAATCATCCCCTTTCGAAAATCATCCCCTGTTGCAAATTAGTCCCTCTTGCAATTCATCCCCTTTTGCAAATGATCCTCTTTCGCAAATCATCCCCTTTTTCAAGTTAGTCCCTTTCGCTAATCAGTCCGTTTCCCAAATCATACCTTTTCATACATCATCCCCTTTTCCAAAATCACCCCCTTTTGCAAATTATCTCCTTTTGCAAACCATCCCCTTTTGCAAATCCGTTCCTTTTTAAACTCAATCCATTTTGCACATCACTCCCTCTTGTAAATCAGTCCCTTTTGCAAATCATTCCCTTTTGCAAATGATCCCCTTTTGCAAATCATCCCTTTGGCAAATCATCCATTTTTACAAATCACCTCCTTTCGCAAAACATCCCCTCTCACATATCATCCCCTTTTGCAGACCATTTGCTTTTGCAAATCAACCCCTTTTGCAAATGAGCCCCTTTTGCAAATCCGTTCCATTCGCAAATCAATCCATCCTGCAAAACATCCTCTTTTGCAAATCATCCCCTCTGCATATGAGTCCCTCTTGCGTATGTGTCTTTTTCACAAATCTTTCCATTTCAAAAATCATCCCCTTTAGCAAATCAGCCCCTTCCGCAAGTTATCCCCTTTTATAGATCATCCCCTTTTGCAAATCATCCCCTTGCGTAAATGACCCCCTTTTGCAAGTCAGCCCCTTTTGAAATTCATCCCTTTTTGCAAATCATCCCCTTCCGCAAATAATCCCCTTTCGCAAGGTAGTCCCTTTTGCTTATCAGTCCCTTTTCCAAATCATCCCCTTTTGTACATCATCCCCTTTTGCAAATAATCCCCCTTTGTAAGTCATCCCCTTTCGCAAATCAACCCCTTGAGCAAATCATCCTTTTATGCAAACCACCCCCTTTCTCAAATCACCCCCTTTTGCACATCATCCACTTTCGCAAATCAGTCGCTTTCACAACTCAGTCCCTTTCGCAAATCATCCCCTTTCGCAAATCATCCCCTTTTGAAAATCACCCCCTTTTGCAAGTAATCCCCTCTTGCAAATCCGTCCATGTCGTAAATCAGTCCCTGTTGCAAATCATCTCCTTTTGCAAATTAGTCACTCTAAAAAATCATCCTCTTTCATGAATCACCCCCTTCTACAAATCATCCCCTTTCACAAATCATCCCCTTTCGCAAATCATCCCCTTTTGAAAAATTTCCCCTCTTGCAAGTTATTGCGTTGTGAAAATCATCCCCTTCTGCAAACCATCCCTTTTGCAAGTAATCCCCTTTGGCAAATCATCCCCTTCCAAATATCTTCCCCTTTTGCAAATCAGTCCCTTTTGCAAATCATCCTCGTTCACAAGTAATCCCTTTTGTAAATCAACCTGTATGGCAAATCACCTCCTTTTGCATATGATCCCCTTTTGAAAACCATCCCCTTTTGCAAATGATTCCCTTTAAAAAAACATCCTTTTCACAAATCATCATTTTCTTGAATATCATCCGCTTTCACAGATCATCCCCTTGTTCAAGTCAACCCCTTTCACAAATGATCCCCTTTTGCAAATTATCTCCTTTCGCAAATTATCCCCTTTTGCAAATCACCCCCTTTTGCAAGTTATTCCATTTTGCAAGTACTCCCCTTTTGCAAATCATCCCCTTTTGCAAACCATTCCTTTTTACAAATAATTCCCTCTTGCAAATGATCCCCTCTTGCAAATCATACCCTCTTGCAAGTCATCCCCTTTTACAAATTATCCCCTTTCGCAAATCAGTCCCTTCTGCAAATCATCCCCTTTTGCAAATCATCCTCTTTCACAAATCAGTCACATTTGCAAATCAGTCCATTTTGTATATCATAACCCTTTGCAAATTAGTCCCTTTCAGAAATCATCCCCTTTTGCAAATCATTCCCTTCAGCAAATCACCCCCTTTTGCATATAATCCCCCTTTGTAAATCATCCCCTTTACAAATCCCTCCTTGTTGCACAGTTCCTTTTTCAAATCATCCTTTTTCACAAATCATCCCCTTTTGCACATCGTCACCTGTCACAAATTAGTCCCTTTAAAAATCATGCCTTTTTTCGCAAATCAAGCCCTTTTGCACATCACCCCCATTGCAAGTCTGTCCCATTTTGCAAATCAGACGCTTGAAAAAATCAGTCCCTTTTTCACATCAGTCCCTTTTGCAAACCATCCACTATCGCAAATCATCTGCTTTTGCAAAACAATCCCTTTTCGCAACTCCGTCCCTTTTGCAAATCTGTCAATTTTTTAAATCATCACCTTTGGAAAATCATCCCCTTTTTCAAGCCATCCCCTTTTGCAAACAAGTCCATTTTGCAAGTTATCCCATTTTTGCAAATCACCCCTTTTGTAAGGTATCCCCCTTTGCAAATCATCTCCTTTCACAAATCATCCCCTTTTGCAAATCATCCCCTTTTGCAAATCATCCCATTTCACAAATCACCCCCTTTTGCAAATCAGTCCATTTTGAACATAAGTTCTTTTTGCAAATCAGTCCCTTCGGCAAATCATCACCTTTTGTAGATCATCCCCTTTTGCAAGTAATCCCCTTTCACAAATCAGTCCCTTCGGCAAATCGTCCCCTTTCAAAAATCATCCCCATTTGTAATTCACTCCCATCCGCTAATCATCCCCTTTCGCACATCATCGGGTTTTGTAAATCATTGTCTTTTCCAAATCAGTCCCTTTTGCAAATCATCCCATTTGGCGGATCCCCTTTCACAAAATCATATCCTTTTGCAAATCATCCCCATTCACAAATGATCCCCTTTTGCAAATCTCCCTTTTGTATATCAGTCCATTTTGCAAAACATCCACATTCACAAATCAATCTCATTTGCAAATCATCCCCGTTCGCAAACTGTCCCCATTCACAAATCATCCCCTTTTGTAAGTTATCCCCTATAGCAAATCAGTCCCTTTCACAAATCATTCCCTTCCGTAAATCATCCTCTTTCACAACTCATTCCCCTTCGCAATTTAGTCCCATTCACAAATCAGCTCCTTCCTCAAAGAATCCCCTTCTCCAAATCATCCCCTTTCGCAAATGGCCCTCTTCCACATATCACCCCCTTTTGCAAATCATCCAATTTTGCAAATCAGTCCCTTTCAGAAGCCATCCCCCTTTGCAAATCATCCCCTTTTGCAAATCAGTCCCTTTTGAAAGTCAGTCCTTTTTGTACACCAGTCCCTTTTGCAAATCAATCCCTTCCGCAAATCAGTCCCATCCGCAAATAATCCCCTTTTGCAAATGATCCCCTTTCGCAAATCATCCCCTTTGGCAAATCATCCCCTTTTTCAAATCATCCCCTTTTGCAAATCACTCCGTTTTGCATATCATCCCCTTTCACAAATCATCCCCTTTCATAAATCAAACCCTTTTGCAAATCAGTCCCTTTTGCAAAATTGTTCCATTTGTAGATCATGTACCTTCCGTAAATCATCCCATTTTGCAAATCATCACCTTTTACAAATCATCCCATTTCCCAAATAATCCCCTTTTGTAAATAACCCCCTTTCACACATCATCCCCTTTTGCAAGTTATCCCCTTGTGCAAATCAGTACCTTTTGCATATCAGTCCCTTTCTCAAATCAATCCTTTTTGCAAATCACCCCCTTTGCAAATCAGTCCCTTATGCAAGTTATCCCCTTTTTCAAATCAATCTCTTTTGCAAAGATCTCCTCTCGCAAATCATCCCCTTTCGCAAATCAATCCCTTTCAAAATTCATTCCCTTTTGCGAATGATCCCCTTCTGCAAAGCATCCCCTTTTGCAAGTCAGTCCCTTTCTCTAATCAGTCCCTTTCCCAAATCATCCCTTTTCATACGTCATCCCCTTTTGCAAATCATCCCCTTTTGTAAATCATCCCCTTTTGCAAATCATACCCTTTTGCAAACCATCCCCTTTCATTAATGAATCCCTTTCGAAACTCAGTCCCTTTTGCACATCACTCCTTCTTGCAAATCAGCCCCGTTTGCAAATCATTCCCTTCCGCAAGTTTTCCTCTTCCTCAAATCATCCCCTTTCACAAAACATCGCCTCTTGGAAATCATCAACCTTTGCAAATCATCTCCTTTTGCAAGTTATCCCCTTCCTCAAATCATCCCCTTTCACAAAACATCACCTCTTGGATATCATCAACCTTTGCAAATCATCCCCTTTCGCAAGTCATCCCCTTTTGCAAATCATCCCCTATTACAAATGAGTCCCTTTTGCATATAAGTCCCTTTTGTAAATGAGTCCCTTCCGCAAGTCATCCCCTTTCATAAATCATCCCCTTTTGCACATGAATCCTTTTTGCAAATCATCCCCTTTCGCAAATCATCCCCTTTTGTAAATAATCCCCTTTCGCAAATCAGTCACTTTTGCAGTTCATCCCCTTTTGCAAATCTTCCTATTTCTTGAGTGAGTCCCTTTGGATAATCCATCCCTTTCCCAAATCATCTCCTTTCATTTATCATCCCCATTTACAAATCATCCCTCTCGTAGATCAACCCCTTTTACAAATCATCCCCTTTTGCAAATTATCCTCTTACGCAAATAATTTCCTTTGTAAACCATCCCCTTTCTCAAATCACCCTGTTTTGCAAATCATCCACTTATCAGTCCCCTTCACAAATCATCCCATATTGCAAATAATCCCCTTTTGCAAAAACGTCCCTGTTGTAGATAGGTCTTTTTCGCATATCATCCCTTTTCCCACCTCATCCCCTTTTGCAAAGAAGTCACTTTCGCGAATCATCTTCTTTTGCAAATCACCCCCTTTTGCAAATCATCCTCTTTTGCAAATCATCCCCGTTTGCAAATCATCCCCTTTCACAAATCATCCCCTTCCGCAAATCATCTCCTCATGTAAATCATCCCCTTTCACAAATCATCCCCTTTGGAACATAATTCCCTTCTGTAGATCATCCCCTTTTGCAAATCATCCTCTTTTGCAAATCATCCCCGTTTGCAAATCATCCCCTTTCACAAATCATCCCCTTCCGCAAATCATCTCCTCATGTAAATCATCCCCTTTCACAAATCATCCCCTTTGGAACATAATTCCCTTCTGTAGATCATCCCCTTTTGCAAATAATCTCCTTTTGCAAATCATCCCGCTTTGCAAATCAGTCACAAAATACCCCCTTTTGCAAATCAGTTCTATTCACAAATCAGCCCCTTCAGCAAGACATCCCCTTTCAGAAATCATCCCCATTTTGCTTATCATCCCCTTTTGCAAATCATCCCCTTTCGCAAATCATCTCCTTTTGGAAATCACCCCCTTTCAAAAATCATCTGCTTTTGCAGGTCATCCCCTTATGCAAATCATTCGATTTTGCACATCGCCCCCTTTTTTCACACCATCCCCTATCACAAATTATCCCTTTTTGGAAATCATCCCCTTTTGCAAGTCCTCCTCTTTCACAAACTATCTCCTTTCCCAGATCATGCCCTTTTGCAAATCATACCCTGTCATGAATCATCCCCTTCAGTAAATCAATTCCTTTCCAAATCAGTCCGATATGCAAATAATCCCCTTTTGCAAATCATCCCCATATGCAATTTATTCCCCTTCATAAATAATTCCCTTTTGCAAATCAGTCACTTTTGTAAATCATCCCCTTTTGCCATTCACCCCCTTTTGCAAATGATCCATTTTCGCATTTTGTCCCTTTTTGCAAATAATCACTTTTTGCAAACAACCCCCTTTTGCAAATTGGTCCCTTTTACACATCATACCCTTTTTCAATCCATTCCCTTTTGCAAATGAGCCCCCTCACCAAATCATCTTCTTTTGCAAATAACCACATTTTGTCAATCATCCCCTTTCACAAATCATACCCTTTTGCAAATCATCCCGTTTCGCAAATCAGTCACTTTTGCAAATCACCCCCTTTTGCACACCAATACCTTTTGCAAATCATCCCCTGTCGTAAATCATCCCCTTTCGCACGTCATCTCCTTTCACAAATCATCCCTTTTGCATATTAGTCCCTTCTGCAAATCAGTCCCTTTCGCAAATCATCCAGTTTTGCAAGTCATCCCCATTTGCAAATCATCATTTTTTGCAAGTCAGTCCCTTTTGCAAATCAGTCCCTTTAAAAATCATCATTTTTCTGTACATCATCCTGTTCTGCAGATCATCCCCTTTTGCAAATCATTCCCTTTTGCATATCATCCCTTTTTGCAAATCATCCCCTTTTACAAATCATCCCCTTCCGCAAATCATCCCCTTGGCCAATATCTTCCCCTTTCGCAAATCAGTGCCCTTCAAAAATCACCCCCTTATGAAAATCAGCCCCTTTTGAAAATCAGCCCCTTTTGCAAATCGCCCCCTTTTGTAAACTATCCCTTTTGCAAATAATCCTCTTTAGAAAATCATCCCCTTTCTCAAATCAGCCACTTATGCAGTTTATCCCCTTTCACAAACCAATCACCCCCTTGTGCAAATCAGTCCCTTACGAAAATCAGTTTAATTTTGCAAAATCAGTCCAAGTCACAAATCATCTCCTTGCATCCCCTTTTTCAAATCATCCATTTCACAAATCATCCCCTTTAACAAGTCATCATCCTTTTCAAATCAGTCCCTTTTGCACATCAGTCCCTTCCACAAATAAGTCCGTTTCACAAATCTTCCCCTTTTTGTTAATCATTCCCTTTTGCAAATCATCCCCTTTCACAAGTTATCCCCTTTTGCAAATGACCCCATTTTTCCAATCTTCCTACTTTGTATCTCATCTCATTTTGCAAATCATCCCCTTTTGCAAATCATCCAGTGCATGTAAGTACGTGTAAGTACGTATAAGTATGTGCAAGTACGTGTATGTATGTGTATGTACGTGTATTTATGTGTTAGTACTTGTAAGTACATGCAATTAAGTGTAAGAACGTGTAAGGAAATGTAAGTATGTGTAAGTACATGTAAGTGCATGTAAGTACATATAAGTACGTGTAAGTACATGTGAGTACGTATAAGTACACATACGTACGCGGGAGTACATGTAAGTACATATAAGTACGTGTAAGTACGTGTAAGTGTGTGTAAGTACATGTAAGTACGTGTAACTATGTGGAAGTAGGTGTGAGTTTGTACAAGTACCTGTAAGTATGTGTAAGTACGTGTAAGTAAGCGTAAGAATGTGTAAGGACTTGTAAGTACGTGTAAGCATGTATAAGCACATGAAATTACATGTAAGTACCTTTAAGCATGTGTAACTATGTGTAAGTATGTGTAAGTACATGTAAGTGCGTGTAACTACGTGAAAGTATGTGTAAGTATTTGCAGGTACCTGTAAGTACCTGTAAGTATGCATAAGTACGTGTAAGTGCATGTAATTACATGTAAGTACGTGTAAGTATGTATGAGTACGTGTAATTACGTATAACCATGTGTAAGTACATGTACGTACATCGACGTATGTGTGAGTACATGTGATTACGTGTGAGTACGTATAAGTAAGTGTAAGTTCATGTAATTATGTGTAAGTATGTTTAAGTATGTGTAAGTATGTGTAAGTATGTGTAAGTATGTGTAAGTATGTGTAAGTATGTGTAAGTTTGTATAAGTACGTTTAAATACGTGTAAGTATGTGTAAGTACATGGTAGTTCATATGAGTATGTGTAATTGTGTGTCAGAATGTGTAAGCCCGTGCAAGCATGTGTACGTACATGTAAGTACGTACAATTACGTATACATATGTGTAACTACGCGTACATACAAATAAGAATGTGTAGTTACGTGTAAGTATGTGTAAGTGCCTATAATCATGTGTAAGTAAGTGCAATTACACAGAAGTACATGTAGTTATGTGTAAGTATACACAAGCACATGTAAGTACGTGTATGCATGTGTAATTGTGCTTAAGCACGTGTAAGTATGTGTAAGTATGTGTAACTACATGTAAGTATGTGTTTGTATGTGGAAATTTGTGGACGTATATACAAGCACATGTAAGTACGCGTAAGCACGTGTAAGCACATGGAAGTATATGTAAGCACGTGAGTGTATATGTAAGTATGCTAATGTATGCGTATGTATGTGAAATTATGTGTATGAATGTGTAGTTACGTGTAAGTATGTGCAAGTAAGTGTAAGTACGTATAAGTGCATTTAGGTGCATGTAAGAAAGTGTAAGTACATGTATGTATGTGCAAGTAAATGTAAGTACGTGTAAGTAGGAGTAAGAATGTGGAAGTACGTGTAAGTTTGTGTAAGTCCATGTAAGTGAGTGTAAGTACATGTAAGTGCGTGTAAGTATTTGAAAGTATGTACAAGCACTTGTAAGTATGTGTAAGTACGTGTATGTACATGTAAGAATACATACGTATGTGTAAGCCTGTATAAGTATATGTATGTATGTATAAGTATGTATAAGTACATATAGGTACGTGCAAGTACGTGAAAGTACATGTTATCATGTGTAAGTACGTGTAAGTACGTGTAATTATATGTAAGTACGTGTGAGTACATGTGAGTACGTGTAAGCATGTGTAAGTACGTGTAATTAAAAGTATGTGTAAGTACGTGTTAGTACATGTAAGTACATTTAACTACGTATAAGTCTGTGTAAGTATGTGTGATTATGCGTAACTATGCATAAGTACTTGTAAATATGAGGAAGTATGTGTAATTATGTGTAAGTAAGTATAAGTACATGTAAGCACATGTATGTACGTGTCAGTACGTGTACATACGTGTAATTACATGTAGGAATGTGTAAGTGCGTGTAAAAACGTGGAAGTGAATTTAAGCATGTGTAAGTATGTGTAAGTATGTGTAAGTGCATGTAAGTATGTGAAAGTTCATATAAGTATGTACAAGAAAAGGCAAGTATGTTTAAGTACGTGGAAATACGTGTATGTATGTGTAAGTACGTATTATTACATGAAAGAAAGTGGAATTATGTGGAAGTATGTTTAAATACATGTTACTACATGTAAGTACATCTAACTATGTGAAAGTACGTGGAAATTCATTTAAGCATGTGCAAGTACGTGTAAGTATGTGTATGTATGTCTGAGTACATGTAATTATGTGCAAGTACGTTCAAGTACATATAAGTACGTGAAAGTACATACAAATATGTGTAAGTACATGTACGTATGTGTAAGTACATAAAATTATATGTATGTACATGTAAGTATGTGTAAGTATGTGTAACTACATGTAAGTACGTATATGTAGGAACGTGTAAGTATGTGTAAGCATGCTTAAGTACGTGTAAGTATGTGTAAGTATGTTTGAGAACGTGTCAGTACGTATAAGTATGTGTAGGTTCATGTAAGTACGTGTAAGTATGTGTATGTATAACTCTGTGCTAGTACATGTAAGTACATGTAACTAAGTGGAAGTAGGTGTAAGTACCTATAAGTACATGAAAGTACGTATAAGTATGTGTAAGTTCATTTAAGTACATGTCAGTATGTGTGAGTACGTGCACATACGTGTAAGGATGTGTACGTACGTCAAACTATGTGCAACTATGTGGAAGTAAGGGTAAGTATGTGTGACAACATGTAAGTATGTGTACATTTGTGTGTGTAAGTACATTTAAGTATGTGGTGTGTAACAACATGTAAGTATGTGTACATTTGTGTGTGTAAGTACATGGAAGTATGTGGAAGCATGTGTAAGTACGTGTTAGTACGTGTAAGCATGTACAAGTACGTGTAAGTACTTCTAAGTATGTGTTAGCATGTATAAGTACGTGTAGGTACGTTTAAGTACATGTAAGCACGGGTAAGTATGTGTGACAACATGTAAGTATGTGTACATTTGTGTGTGTAAGTACATTTAAGTATGTGGTGTGTAACAACATGTAAGTATGTGTACATTTGTGTGTGTAAGTACATGGAATTATGTGGAAGCATGTGTAAGTACGTGTTAGTACGTGTAAGCATGTACAAGTACGTGTAAGTACTTCTAAGTATGTGTGAGCATGTATAAGTACGTGTAGGTACGTTTAAGTACATGTAAGTACGTGTAAGTACATGTAAGTATGTGTTAACATGTGTTAATACATGTAAGTACGTGTGACAATAGGACAGTATGTGTAAGTAAGTGTAAGTACGTATAAGTACGTATACATACGTGTAAGTACGTGGAAGTAGGTATACGTACGTGTAAGTACATGTACGTACAAGGTAATACACATGATTACATAGAAGTATGTGTAAGTACAAAGAAGTACATGAATTTATGTGAATGAACATGTACGTATGTGTAAGTATGTGTAAGTACGTGTAAGCATGTGTCAGTACGTGTAGGTATGTGTAAGTACGTGTAAGTATGAGTCAGTACATGTGAGTACATGTAAGCACGTGTAAGTGTGTTTGAGAACGTGAAAGTACTTACATGTACTTACACGTATTTACACGTACGTACACGCGTGCTTGCATGTACTTATTTGTCAGTATCTATGATCATGTGTAATTATGTATAAGTATGTGTAACTTTGTCTAAGTACATGTAATTACGTTTAGTACGTGTAAGTACGTATAAGTACATGTCAGTACATGGTAGTACGTGTAACCATGTCTTTGTATGTGTAGGTATTTTTAACTATGTGTAAGCCATTGCAAGTACATGCAAGTATGTGTAAGGAGTTGTAAGAATATGTATGTACGTGTACGTATGTGTTCCTACGTTTAAGTATGTGTAAGCATATGTAGGTACATGTAAGTATGTGTAAGTTTGTGTAAGTACGTGTGAGTACATGATAGTAGGTGCAAGTACGTGTACATACCTGTAAGTATGTATAAGTACGTGTAAGTATGTGTGTAAGTACACTCCCACATTCTTACACATACTCACATGTATTTCTCATTATATGTAAGTATGTGTAAGACGGTGGAAGTAGGTATAAGTATCTGTTAATATGTGCAAGTACATGTAAGTACGTGCAAGTATGTATAAGTACGTGTAAGTATGTGTGTAAGTACACTCCCACATTCTTACACATACTCACATGTATTTCTCATTATATGTAAGTATGTGTAAGACGGTGGAAGTAGGTATAAGTATCTGTTAATATGTGCAAGTACATGTAAGTACGTGCAAGTATGTATAAGTACGTGTAAGTCCATGTAAGTGCATGTAGGTATGTGGAAATGTGTGTTAGTATGTGTACGTATGTGTAGGTGTGTGTAAGTACATACAAGTTGTTGAAATGGTATGCAGCTTGTCCATTGCCTAGGTGGCTAGCTGCACATACAGACAAGGCATGCACTGCTCTATGGAGTACGTCCCCTTGGTCTGTTCCAAGATGGGCGAGGAATGCACTACCGATAATGGATATGTGCCCTGTGGATCATCATAGGAATCATACCTTTGTGGCCTAGCTGAAAAGGCGCCATAGTCTCAAATGAGAAGATGTGGGTTCAAACCTTGCGACGGCTGCGATTTTCTTTGTGACCCAAAGTAGGACAAGAAGCTTCTAGGAAGCTTACTAGAGCCTGCCTTGAGGATGACACAAGGCGGTCTAAGGATGCACCAAGTAGGACTGTAGGTTGAGGTTGGCTCCGGTGGAGGCAGTACAAACAGAAGCTTTAGCAAAGCTCTGCAAGTATAAAAGCGTGTACCTTGCATGCATCCATTTACATTTCTTGCCTTTGAGACTCTTCACAGAGTGTCCAACCACAGGTAGACACTAAAGACCAACATGCGGACTTCGTGAGGTTGCAAACCAAAGAAACCTAAAGTGTGGATCCCTCGTTCGAGGGTGATATGTTATCTTGGTTGCAATACCAAGAGCGGTTGGCGGCCTCCCATGTCGGGACCCGATTTCTAGACCGTTGCTATCCAGTGCATTGACAAAGGGTTATGGGCCCAAACTTCTGGTTCTAAGGCACGCTTCCAAGACCGACTAGCGCGTGGTCTTGCAGGGCGCACAGGTACAACAGGGACACGAACATCGGACAGCTCCATCTACTCCATCGGCTCTATCGGCTTCTTCAGGTAGGGTACATGCACGTGGCAGACTAGGGGACGAGGAACAGCTCTGTCCATGTTGGAAAAGACCCTCGAACCCCAACGGAATTAAGCTCTACCCCTTTTTAGAAGGTGGTATGACCCCAAGTCCGTTCTCCCACAACGGCACCATCGCCTTAGGCGATCATCGGCTGGAGGGGTATGCCATGGAACCAACTGCAACTTTAACAGCGGTCACAGTCAGCAGCCTCATCGGCCTCATTCTCCATAACGAAGCAGAGAAGATGAACAACCACAGGAAATGGCGGATCCGACTCAAGACGGCTTGAGGCGGGTATGTCCAAGTTCACGGGGACAGATTTTCCCTTGTGGAAATGGCAGTTTGAGATTGTCATGAATGTGCATGGCTACCTCAAAATCCTAAAAGGGACCGAGACAGCACCCGCCAATGCGACGGTGACGACGCATGCAGCTGACCTTGTAGCATAGACGATGGAGAACAGCATGGCTCTCGCCATTCTTGTGACGTCCATCAACAAGACTCAACACTCCCACATCACAGGATGCACGTTGGCTGCCGAGGCCTATGAAAAACTCTCACGTGTGCATCAATTGAACGCCCTAGAAAACCAACTCTTCATCTTCCAAAGGTTGATATTGATGAGGGTGAATGAAGGAGAATCAAAACCCGCATTTTTGCAGTCATTTGACAACGTGCTGCAAGAGATCCAACAAATGGAATGGAAACTTGGCTCCAACATGCGTGCCATGATCCTTCTAATGGAGCTGCCGGAAATCTGGGGGTCCTTTATCACCGTATTTGGCGGTTGGAAGGAGGCAGATCTGACATATAAGGTTGTCACCGAACACGTCCACAACGAGTCCATGCGACGCAGTGGTAGTGAGGCAAACATCTCAGCATATGCCTCTCGCTTCGGTGGACAAGGTGCAACCTCTCGCTCTAGTCAAGGCAACAGCGGAAGCGGTGGCGGTGGAGGGAAAGGCATTGGTGGTGGGAAGAGTTCCATGAAGCTCGGCAAAGGTCATAACTGTGGCAAGACGGGCACTGGGCTAGGGACTGTCCTAGTCCCAAGAAAGAAGGCGGGAACAAAGGTGCAAAGGAGAAGAAGGAGCTTACCAACAAAATGGCTAAGGGGGCTGCCCATGAGGGGGCAACGATCCTTAGGCCGGGGGAATTTGCCCTTGACTTGGGCACCAACCACCACTCATCAAAAGAGAAGGGTGGATTTGTCTCCATGGCCAAATCTGTCATGCGCATCAAGTGTGCAAATGGCGGCGTCGTCCAAGCTATGGGCAAAGGGGACAAGGTGATCACGTTCAACGTGAATGGTGCGGAGAAGGCGGTCAACCTTCAAAAGGTGGTGTACATGCCCTCCTTCACAGCCAACTTCCTGTCCGTCTCACAAATCACCGACAACAACATGATAATGGTGTTCACCAATAAGGAAGCGGTTGCCCAAAAAATGAGGAAATCCAGATTTTGTACAACAAAGACGACCTCATGCTTCAAGTTCCAAGAGTCAACAACCTCTACGTGCTTTAAACCAAGGTCACCAAGGCGTTGGATGAGGGACTCTTATGTGCCAGCAAGACAGTGGCACCGGAGCCAAAGGATGCACCACCGGCGACCGTTGCAGCCGCCACATCAACCAAGGACACTGATGCTGAGCTGTGGCACCGGCAATTTGGCCACGTGGCCAACAGCACATTGCAGAAGATGCAAGAGCAAGAAGTAGTTTGCGGAATGGAAGGGTGCACCATGAAACATGGCAAAGGGTATACATTGTGTGAACCATGCCTTCAAGCGAAGGCAAAGAAGCCATTTGGGAGAGGAGGTCAACGAGCAGAGCATGTCTTGGAACTGATACACAGTGACGTGTGTGGACCCTTCCGCACACCGTCTAACGGAGGAAGCAAGTACTTCCTGACCTTGATTGATGGCCACAGCCGCAATTTGTGGATCTAATTCCTCGAAACAAAGGGAGAGGTCAAGGAGAAGCTCCTCGAGTTGGTCGCCATGGTAGAGCGACAAACGACCAAGAAAGTGAAGACCCTCCAAAGTGACAACGGGGGTGAGTCCGAGGCATGCAAGCCTTAGCTCAATCATCATGGCATCCGCCACGAGCAAACCACCCCTTACAACCCCCAAAGCAATGGCATGGCCGAGCGGATGAACCAGATCCTGCTTGGCATGGTGCGAAGCATGCTCTTTGACGCCAAGCTCCCACCTCCCTTTTGGGTTGAAGCAGCAACAACGGCTTGCTACCTCTTGGACCTCACACCAGCGACCGCCTTGTGGAAGCATGGAAAGGAGAAAGAAAAGCAGCTACAGACCCCACATGAAGCATGGTTGGGAAAGAAACCCAACGCATCCCATCTTAAGGTGTTTGGGTCAACTGCATGGGTGAAGATCCATTCGGGAGAAGGTGGAGGCAAGCTGGATGCACACTCCAAGAAGTGCGTCATGGTTGGGTCTGACACATCACACAAAGCCTATTGGCTTTGGGACCAGGCAGCAGGCAAGCTCATGAGGAGCCACGATGTCCAGTTTGACAAATGCACCCTTGAAAAGGGAGAGCTACTGGACCCGAACCTTGCTCCCAAAGCGGGAGCATGGATAGTGTTGCTTGAGTCCGGGGACCAAGCACCTGACAACTGGGTAGCTTTACTAGCAGGTGGTGGGAATGGGAGAGTAGCTGCAGAGGATGACGCAACATCTAACATGGACGCGGAAACCAAGGCGTCAGGGGCTTCCGAGTCTGACTTGGAGTCTGACGACTCTTCTGACAACGACGACGACGACGACAAACCACCACCTTTGGAAGCACCGGCACCAAAGCAAGAAGCCACACCAGTACCCCGGCGCAGTTTGCGACCAAAGAAAGCACCTTTGTGATATGAGGATGATTGCACTGGCCTTAGCTGGTCGTGCATAGCTCAGGGAGAGCCATCCACAGTGGCAGAGGCGATGAATGGCCCAGATGCGGCCAATTGGAAGGAGGCAGTGGACAGCGAGCTCGCGTCCATTGCCAAGAACGGCACGTGGGTGCTGGTGGATAGACCCCACAAGCCCCATGTGGTGGGATCCGAGAGGGTCCTTTGAGTGAAGAAGAAGCAAGACGACAGCATCAACAAGTTCAAGGCAAGGGTAGTGGCTAAGGGGTTCTCTCAACGCCCGGGCTCCGAGTACGATGAGACGTTTGCGCCCGTCGTGTCCTTTACCTCCATCTGCTCTCTCCTTGGCATTGCAACCGCAAAGTACCTGGAGATACATCAAATGGACGTCAGGACAACTTTTCTTTATGGGAAGCTTGATAAGGAAGTGTTGATGGAGGTGCCTGAAGGAGTCAAAGCTCCCAAGGGCAAGGTGTACAAGTTGGTAAAAGTGCTCTACGGGCTGAAACATGCCCCAAGGATGTGGTACAAAGAGATGGATGGTTTGATGACCAGCCTCTCCTTCGCGCATTGCCAGAATGACCCGAGCATGTATGTGCACGATGATGGGAGAGGGCTGATGCTGGTTGTGTTGTACGTGGATGATCCAATCATCTGCTCATCTTTGGTCGAGCTGTTGGATGAGCTAAAGTCTGACCACAACAAAAGGTTCAAGATGAAGGACATGGGTTCTCTCGAGTACTACCTCGGGATCGCCATCCACTGCAACCGAGTAGTAGGCACCATCAAACTCAACAAAACCAAATACATCGGTGAGGTACTGAAGCGCTAGCACATGGAAGACTGCAAACCTGTCAGCACCCCAATGACGACCGATACAAAGATGAAGGCCTCCATGTCACCAAGCAACGAAGCAGATCAAAGGGAGATGCAAGACATCTCCTACCTGTCCACCGTGGGTAGCATCATGTACACCATGGTAAGGACTCCTCCGGACATCTGCTATGCTGTGGGATAAGTGAGAAGATTTGTGGCCAACCTAGGGCCACAACACTGGCAGGCGGTAAAGCGCATCTTGTGCTACCTGCAAAAGACACGTCACATTGGCCTCGTCCTTGGAGGCCAAGAAGGTACGGGCCCCCTTTGCCTGAAGTGCTACACCAACGCTGATTGGGGAGGAAATCTTGACAACCAAAAATCCATCTCTGGATATGTGTACATCTTGAATGGCGCTGCCATCTCATGGGCAAACAGGAAGTAGGATTGTGTTTCCGTGTTCATGGCTGAGGCAGAGTACATTGCTCTGTGTGATTTGTGCAAGGAGACTCAGTGGCTACGCAGCCTGCTTGGCAAAATGACAGTGCCACAGAAGGACACCACGGTCATACACGTGGACAACATGAGCGCTATCTCGATGGCTGAAGACGAGATCATCTCCCGGCGAACGAAGCACATTGACATTTGTTACCACTACTCACGTGACCTGGTCATGAAGAACGTGGTGGACTTGCAGCACCGTGGAACCAAGAGCATGCTTGCTGACTGCATGACCAAGCCACTAGAGAGCGACATGCACTATGCAGGAATTTGTGGATTCGGCATGAGGAGTGTGGCAGAGAAAGGGTGAGCCACAAGGCATTAATGGAGCCCAGTGAGCGACAGATGGACAGAGGTGCAAGGGAGAGATTTGTTGAAATGGTATGCACCTTGTCCACTGACTAGCTAGCTAGCTGCACATACAGACAAGGCATGCACTACTCTATGGAGTACGTCCCCTTGGTCTGTTCCGAGATGGGCCAGGAATGCACTGCCCATAATGGGTATCTCTCTTGTAGATCATCATTGGAATCATACCTTTGTGGCCTAATTGAATAGGTGCCAGAATCTTGACTAAGAGGTTGCGGATTCAAACTCTGGGATGGTCACAACTTTCTTTGTGGCCCAAACTTGGACAGGAAGCTTCTAGGAAGTTTTCTAGAGCTTGCCTTGAGGATGACACTTGGCGGTCTAACGACACGCCAAGTAGGACTGTAGCTTGAGGTTGGCTCCAGTGGAGCCACTACAAAAAAGAAGCTTTAGCAAAGCTCTGCAAGTATGAGGTCCTGTACCTTGCATGCATCTATTTACAGCTCTTACCTTTGAGACTCCTCAGAGAGTGTCCAACTACAGGTAGACACTAAAGACCAACATGCGGACTTCGTGAGGTTGTAAACCAAACGAATCTAAAGTGTGGATCCCTTGTTCGAGGGTGATATGTTATCTTGGTTACAATACCCAGAGTGGTTGGCGGCCTCCCATGTCGGGACCCGTTTTCTAGACCGTTGCTATCCGGCGTATTGACAAAAGTATGTGTAAGTACATGTAAGTACATGTGAGTACATGTAATGAGGTGTAAGTGTGGAAGTACGTGTAAGTATGTGAAAGCATGCGTGAGTACATGTGAGTGTGTGTAAGTATGTGTAAGTACATGTTAGTACGTACAAGTACGTATGAGCACGTGTAAATGCATTCAAGCACATATACGTACATGCAAGTACGTGTAAGCATGTGTATGTTTGTGTAATTACATGTAAGTACGTGTAAGTACATGTGAGTACATGTAAGTATGTGTAAGCACGGATAAGAATGTGTGAGTATGGGTACTTACGTGTACATATGTGTGAGTACGTGTAAGTGCGTGTAAGTACATGTAAGTCAGCGGAAGAACATGTAAATATGTGTAATTACGTATAAGTATGTATAAGTTTGTGTACGTATGTGTAAAGATGTGCAAGTAGGTGTAAGTACGTGTAAGCACATGCAAGTACACGTAAGTGCATTCAAGCATGTGTAAGAACTTGTAAGTAGGTATAACTGTGTCTAAGTAAATGCAAGAATGTGTAAGAATGTATGGGTATGTGTAAGTACGTATAAGTTCATGCTATTATGTGCGAGTACTAAGTACGTGTAAGCACCTACAAGCACGTGTAAGAATGTGTATGTACGTGTACATACATGTACATGAGTACGAGTATATGTGAATACGTGTAAGTACGTGTAAGCATGTGTAAGTACGTGTTAGTGTGTTGAAGTACGTGTAAGCACACGTGAGCATGCATTAGTACGTGTAAGTACTTGTTAGCATGTGTGATCACATGTAAGTGCATTTATGCATGTGTAAGTACCAACAAGTATGTGTAAGTATTTATCAAGTATGTGTAAGTACGTATAAGCAGTATAGGTACGTGTAAGCATGTAGAAGTATATGTAAGCCTGTGTAAGTACGTGCAGTTAAGTCATAGTACATGTGAGTACGTGTAAATATGTATAAGTCCGTGTAACTACATGTAAGAATGGGTAATTGCATGTAAGTACGTGTAAGTGCATTTATGCACGTTTAAGTATGTGTACGTACATGTAAGTATGTGTAAGTATGTGTGTTGACGTGTAAGTACGTGTAAGAACTCATAAGTACGTGTGTGTTATGTGTCAGTATGTGTAAGTATGTATACGAATGTGCAAGTACGTGTAATTCTGTTTAAGTATGTGTAAGTATGTGTAAACACGTGTAATTACGTATAAGTATGTGTAAGTACGTGTAAGTGTGTGTACATGTGTATAACTATGTGTAAGTATGTATAAGTACGTGTAAGTATGTTTAAGCATGTGTGAGTACGTGTAAGTGCATACAAGTATATGTAAGCTCGTGTAAGTACGTGTAAGTACGTATAAGTATGTGTAAGCACGTGTAACGACATGTAAACATGTGTAAGTACATATGAGTATGTGTAAGCACGTGTAACTACATGTAACTACATGTAAGTATGTTTAAGTACGCGTAAGTATGTGTAATTAGGTATATGCACGTACAAGTATATGTAAGCATATGTAAGCATGTGTGAGTATGTGTAAGTACATGTTAGCATGTGTATGTTTGTGTAGGTACGTGTAAGCATATGTAAGCATGTGTATGTATGTGTTAGTACGTGTGAGTATGTACAAATACGTATAAGTATGTGTAACTACGTGTAGGTATGTGTAAGTATGTGTAAGTATGTGTAAGTATGTGTAAGTATGTGTAAGTACGTGTAAGCACGTGTGACTACAGACAAGTATGTAAAGTTATGTGTGAGTACGTATAAGCATGTTTAAGTATGTGTACGTACGTGTAAGTATGTGTAAGTACGTCTAATTATTTGTCAATACATGTAAGTAGGTATACACATGTGTAGGTACGTGTAAGCTCAAGGTTATACGTGTAAGTACATAGAAGTATGTGTAACTACAAAGAAGTACATGAGAGTACGTGAAAGAACATGTACGTATGTGTAAGCATGTGTGAGTACGTGTAAGTAAGTCTCAGTTTGTGTAAGTACATGTAATTACGTGTAATTACGTGTCAGTACATATAAATACATATAAGTATGTGTAGCCGTGTTTTAGCACATGTAAGTGCTTACTTATACTTACACATACTTGAATGTGTGTACACACGTGCTTACACATTCTTATGTGTAAGTATGTATAGTTATGTGTAAGCATGTGTAAGTTTGTTTGAGTATGTGTAAGTACATGTAGATACGTGTAAGTACGTTTAAGTACATGTAAGTACGTGTTAGTACATGTAAGTACGTGTAACTATGTCTAAGTACGTGTAGGTACTTGTAAATATGTGTAAGTACGTGCAATAACATGCAAGTATGCGTAAGGACATGTAAGAACATGTAAGTACGTGAAAGTAGGTGTACATATGTGTAAGTATGTGTAAGTATGTGTAGGCACATGTAAGTGCATGTAAGTTTTCATAGGTAAAGTAGGTATGAGAACGTGTCAGTACGTGTAAGTACATGTAAGTACGTGTAAGTTTTTGTAAGTAAATGCAAATTTGTGTAAGTACGTGTGAGTCATGTAGGTGCATTTAAGCACACGTAAGTACATGCAAGTACGTGTAAGCACGTGTAAGTATGTGTATGTACATGTAATTACATGTAAGCATGTGTGAGTCCTTGCAAGTACATGTAAGGATGGGTAAGAATGTGTGAGTACGTGAACTTACGTGTACGTACGTGTGAGTATGTGTAAGTACCTATAAGTACGTGTAAGTCAGTGTAGTTACATGTCAATACGTGTAATCATGTGTAAGTATGTGTAATAACGTGCACGTATATGTAAGTATGTGTAACTATGTGTAAGTGCGTGTAAGCACGTGTAATTACATGATAGTGCGTTCAAGCACGTGTGAGTACATGTAAGTATGTGTAGGTGTTTTTAAGTACATGTAAGGACATTTAAGTACGTATGGGTATTTAAGTACGTGTACCTTCACGTAATTATGTGCAAGTACAAAGTATGTGTAAGTACGTACAAGCACGTAGAAGCATGTGTATGTACGTGTTAATACATGTTCATGTGTATGAGTACATGTGAGTACGTGTAAAAATGTGTAAGTACATGTAAGTACATGTAAGAATTTGGAAGTACGTGTAAGTACATGTTAGTATGTGTAAGCATGTTGAAGCACATGTAATCATGTGTAAGCATGTGTAAGTATGTGTAATTACGTGTGAGCATGTTTAATTGCATGTAAGTACGTATATGTACGTGTAAGTACATGTAAGTACGTGTAAGTATGTGTAATTATGTATAAGTATGTATACGTATGTGTAAGCATGTAGAAGTAAATGTAAGCATGTGTAAGTACGTGTAGTTAAGTGTAGGTAAATGTGAGTACGTGTAAGTATGTGTAAGTATGTATAGTTACATGTAAGTATGTGTAAGGACATGTAAGTATGTGTCAGTATGCATAAGTACGTTCGTATCATGTGTCACTATGTCTAAGTACTTACACGAATGTGTAAGTACGTGTAAGTATGTTTAAGTATGTGTGAATATGTGTAAGCACGTGTACATATGTATAAGTAATTGAAAGTTAGTGTAAGTACGTGTAAGTATGTGTATGTGTAAGTACGTATAAGTACGTGTAAGTATGTGTAAGTACGTGTAAGTATGTGTAATTATGTATAAGTATATGTGAGCATGTGTAAGTACGTGTGAGTATGTACAATTATGTCTAAGTACGTGTAAGTATGTGTTAGTATGTGTAAGTACATGTAACTATGTGAAAGTACGTGTACATATGTGTAACTATGTGTAAGTACACTTAAGCACATGTAAATACGTGTAAGTAGGTGTAAAGAAGTACAAGTATGTGTAAGCACGTGTAAGTACGTGTTTTATGTGTGAGTACACATAAGTACGTAGAAATATGTGTAAACATGTATAAGCATATGTTTGTACGTGTAAGTATGTGTGAATGCATTTAGGTACGTGTAAGTATGTGTAGGTACATGTAAGTACGTGTAAGTACGTTTAAGAGTGTAAAAATACCTGTAATTAGGTGCAAGTACGTGTAAGTATGTACAAGTATGTGTAAGTATGTGTAAGGGCATGTAAGTACGTGTAAGTACGTGCAAGTATTTTTAAGTTTATGTAAGTATGTGTAAGTACATACAAGTACATGGAAGTACGTAGAAGTATGTATATGTATGTCTAAGTATATATAAGTACGTTTAAGTGTGTATAAGTACGTGTAAGTATGTGTAAGTACGTGTAATTACGTGTAAGTAGGTGTATGTGTAACTATGTATGAGTGTGCGCAAGTATGTCTAAGTACACGTAATTACATTCAAGTAAGTATAATAATGTGTAAGTACATTTCATTACGTGTAAGTACATGTAAGTATGTGTGAGTACATGTAAACATGTGTAAGTCCTTTTAAGTACGTATAAGTAGGTGTAAGTATGAGTAAGTACTCGTAAGCACGTGTACGCACTTGTCAGTGTGTTTAAGCACGTTTAAGTACATAAAAGCACGTGTAAGTACATGTAAGTACCTGTAGATTAGTGTAAGGACGTGTAAGTACGTGTGAGAATGTGTAAGTACGTGTATGAACATGTACGTCTGTATGCGTACATATGAGTATGTGTAAGTATGTGTAAGTACGTTAAAGCATGTGCATGCACGTGTAAGTATGTGTAAGAATGTGTAAGTACGTGTAGGTACATATAATCACGTGTAAGTACGTGTACGTCTTTGTAGGTACGTGTAAGTATGTATAAGAACATGTATGTACGTGTACATACGTGTACAGACGTTTAATCACATAGAAGTATATGTAAGCACGTATACACATGTGTAAGTAAGTTTAAGTACATGTAAGTATGTGTAAGTACGTGTCATGTAAGAATGTTTAAGTTGGTGTAAGTACATGTGAGTGAATTCAAGCACGTGCAATTATGTGTAAGTAGATGGAAGTATGTGTATGTAAGTACATGTAAGTATGTGTAAGTACATGTATGTATGTGTAAGTATGTGTAAATATGGATGAGTATGTGTAAGCACGTGTAAGTATGTGTAAGTATGTAGAAGTATGTACAAGTACGCATAAATACGTGTAAGTACGTGTAAATATGTGCAAGTATGTCTAAGTATGTATAACTTTGTGAAAGTATGTGTAATAAAACATAAGCACGTGTAAGTACGTGTAAGTATGTGTAAGTATGTACAAGTACGTGTAAGTACAAATAAGTATGTGTAAGTATGTATAAGTACGTGCAATCACATGTAAGTGTGTGTAAGTGCACATACGTAATGTGTAAGTACGTACAAGTATGTGTAAGTATGTATACATACATGTATGTTCTTGTAAGTATGTGTAATAATGAAAAATCACGTGTAATCATGTGTATGTGTAAGTATATGTAAGTATGTAGAAGTACGTATAAGTACGTGTAATCACATGTAAGTGAAAGTAAACATGTTATTACGTTTAAGTACATGAAAGTACATGTAAATATGTATACATAGGTGTTATTACGTTCAAGCACGTATAATTATGTGCAAGTGCACGTAAGTTCGTGTAAGTAAGCGTAACTAGGTGGAAGTAGATGTAAGTACGTGTAAGTATGTGTGATTACGTGTATGTTTACGGAAGTATGTGTAAGTATGTGTAAGTGCGTGCCAGTATGTATAAGTACATGCCAGTACGTGTAAGTACGTGTAAGTACATCTGAGTACGTGTGAGTGTGGGACATAAGGTGTAAGTACGTGTAAGTACATGTTAGTACATGTAAGTACGTGTAAGTATGTGTAAGTTCGTACAAGTAAGTATAAGTATGTGTAAGTTCATATAAGTATGTGTAATTACAGATAAGAACGTGTGACTACATGCAAGTACATAAAAATACAAGTAAGTTTATGCAAGAATGTGAAAGTACTTGTAGATACGTGTAATCACATGTAAGTACGTGTAAGTACATGTAAGTATGTATAAGTGTGTGCAAGTACATGCAAGTATGTCTAAGTACGTGTAAGTATGTGTAACTGCATGTAAGTATGGAAAAGCATGTGTAAGTACATGTAAGTGTTTGTAAGTAGGTGAAATTACATGTAATTACGTGTAAGAATGTGTAAGTACACAGAGGTATGTTGAGTTATGTGTGAGTACATGTAAGGACGTGAAAGTGATTATAAATACGTGAAATAATGTACACATACGTGTAGGTTCGTGTAAGTACGTATAAGTACATGTAAGTACGTGTGAGTGCACGTATGTACATATGAGAAAGTGTAAGTACATGTAAGTGTGTGTGAGTATGTTTAATTATGTGTATGTATGTGTAAGTACGTGTAAGTATGTGTGAGAATGTGTAAGTACGTGTAAGTAAGTACATTAACGTGCAAGTCATGTAAGCATGTATAAGTATGTGTAAGTGCATATAAGTATGTGTAAGTACGTGGAAGTACGTGTAAGTACATGTGAGTACGTGTGAGTATGTGTAAGTACGTGTGAGTGCGTGTAAGTAGGTGTAAGTATGTATAAGTATGTGTAAATAAGTTTAAGTACGTGTAAGTACATATAAGTACATGTAGGTTTGTGTAGTTATTTGTAAGTCTGCATAAGTACGTGTAAGTATGTGTACCTACGTGGAAGTGAGTGGAAGTACATACAAGGAAGTGTGAATACGTGTAAGTACGTGTAAGTTTATGTAAGTATGTATAAGTACGTATAAGTGTGTGCTAGTACGTGTAAGTACGTGTAAGTACGTGGAAGTATATGATAGTACGTGTAAGAACGTGTAAGTATGTGTAAGTACATGTATGTACGTGCAAGTATGTATAAGAAAGTGTAAGTATGCATAAGAACATATACATACATGTACGTACGTGTAAGTATATGTAAGTATGTAGAAGTACGTATAAGTACGTGTAAGTATATGTAAGTATGTAGAAGTACGTATAAGTACGTGTAAGTATATGTAAGTATGTAGAAGTACGTATAAGTACGTGTAAGTATGTGTAAGTACGTGGAAGTATATGATAGTACGTGTAAGAACGTGTAAGTATGTGTAAGTACATGTATGTACGTGCAAGTATGTATAAGAAAGTGTAAGTATGCATAAGAACATATACATACATGTACGTACGTGTAAGTATACTTAAGAACGTGTAGATATGTGTAAGTCATGTAAGCATTTTTTAGGATGCATATGTACGTTTTAGTACTTACACGTACATATATGTGTGTACACACGTGCTTATAAGTACTTACGTGTAAGTATGTGTAAGTGTGTGTAAAAATGTGTAAGTACGTTGAAGTATGTTTATGCATGTGTAATTACTTATACGTACATGTAAGAACCTACAAGTAAGTTTAAGTATATGTAAGTTTGTGTGAGTAGGTGTAAGTATGTGTAACTACGTGTTTGTACGTGTAAGTATGTGTAAGTACTTGTAAGTATGTGAAAGGTTGTGAATGAAGGTGTCAAAAAGTGTAAGTAAGCGTAAACATGGGTACGTACGTGTAATTATGTATAAGTACAAGTAAGTACGTATAAGTACGTGTAGGTACGTGTAAGCACGTGTAAGTATGTGGAAGTATACATATGTATGTGCAAGTGCGTGCAAGTACATGTTAGTATGTATAAGTACGTATGAGTATGTATTACTACGTATAAGTACGTGTAAGTACATGAACGTACGTGTAGTTATGTGTAAGTAGGTGTAAGAATGTGTAAGTACGTGTGAGTATACAGGAGTATGTTGAAGCACGAGTATGTACATGGAAGTAGTTTTAAGTACATGTAAGTACTTGTAAGTATGTTTAAGTGCGTGTATGTACGTATGTGTATGTATAAGTATGTGTTTGTACATGTACCTACCTGTAAGTACGTGTAAGTACATGTAAGTATGTGTAAGTATGTGTAAACATGTGTAAGTGTTTTGCAATTACAGGTAAGTACGTGTAAGCACAGATAAGCATGTGTAAGTACCTGGACACATGTGTATGTACATTTGAGTACATGTAAGTACGTGTAGGTACGTACAAGTAAGTGGAAGTATGTGTAAGTACGTGTAAGCATGTGAAATTAGGTGTAAGCGCGTGTAAGTATTTGTAAGTGTGTTTAAGCACATATAAGTATGTGTAAGTATGTGTAAGTACATGTAAGTGTGTTTTAGTACATATAAGTACGTGTAAGTATGTGTAAGTGTGTGTATGCATGTGTAAGTATGTGCAAGTACGCGTATGTAAGTGTACGTATGGTGTGAGTATGTGTGTTCACATGAAGGTATGTGTAAGTTCATGTAAGTACATGTAAGTAATTATGAGTACGTGGAAGTGTATGTAAGTACATGTAGGAATGTGTAAGTATGTATAAGTACGTGTTTGTAGGTGTTAGTTTGTGTAAGTATGCGTAAGTACATTAAAGCACCTGTAAGCACGTGTAAACCTGTAAAGTTATGTGTACGTACGTGGACACATGTGTGAGTAGGTGTGAGAATGTGTGACTAGGTGTAAGTATGTGTAAGTTCGTGTAAGTATGTGTATGTATGTGGGATTACGTGCGATTACATGTGAGTACATGTAAGTAAAATGATAGTGTGTGTGTAAGTACATGTATACATGTGTAATCACGCATAACTATGTAAACATACGTGTAAGTATGTGTAATTACGTGTAATCATGTATAAGTATATGTAAGAACATCAAAATACATGTAGACAGGGATGGCGGCGGTACTACCGATACCGCGGTGTACCGCGGTTTTGTACCGCGGTATCTTGGTACCGTGGTACCGGTACTTTTTTTTGCGGTACCGGTACGGTATCCGTACTGAGCATGAGGGGTACCCCTCTTCTGTACCGCGGTACCGTACTGTGGTATTGTACCGTGGTACTTTTGAAATAAAAGAAGAATTCCTTCTATACAGTTTTCTACCCAATTTTCTTGAATTTCAGTATCGCAAACGATTATTTGCACTCTTTTCTTCTCAGTTCTTGAATCTCACAGAAAAATCAGTGGTTTTACAATCTATTGTACATTATGTAATGCGGTACTTTCTAAATACCGCGGTACTTTACTACTACTGGTGGTAACGAGGTACCGGTACCAGCATGGGTAGTGACCCGCCAAAAGACTAGGATACCGTGGTATTGAGTACCACGTTACCAGAATACCGCGGTACTCTGGTACCGCGGTACTCAATACCGCGGTTTGCCATCCCTGCATGTAGATGAGTTGAAGCACATGTAAGTACGTGTACGTATGTGTAAGTATGTGTAAGTACAAGTAACTACGTGTAAGTACATGTAAGTATGTGTATGTATGTATGAGCATGTGCAAGTATGTGTACGTATGTGTAAGCACGTATAAGTATATGCAAGGACGTGTAAGAACGTGTTAGTACGTGTTAGTACATATAAGTAAGTGTAAGTATGTATAAGTCAGTGTAAGTACGTGTAAGAATGTGTAAGTAAGGGTAAGTACGTGTAAGTACGTGTAAATACTTGTAAGTATGTGTAAGTACGTGTAAGTACGTGCAAGTACCCTCTAGTACATGTAATAATGTTTAAGTACGTGTAAGTTTGTGTAAGCACGTGTAAGTACCTGTGTTTTTCTATAAGCGCATTTAAGCACGTGTAACTATGTGTAATTACGTGTAAGTATATGTATTTACATGTAAGTACGTGTAAGCACGTGTGATCACAGAGAAGTACGTGTAAGTACGTGTAATATGGTGTAAGCGTGTGTAAGTACGTGCAAGTGTGTTTAAGCAAGTATAAGTTTGTGTAAGTACGTTTGAGTATGTGTAAATACATGTAAGTACGTGTGATTTCTCGTAAGTACGTGTAAGTACATATTAGTATGTGTGAATACGTGTAAGCATGTGTAAGTACGTGTACATATGTTTACTTGTATGTGAGTACGTGTGTTTCCGTGTAAATACATGTACGTATGTGTAAGTACATGTAAATACATGTAAGCAAGTGGAAGGATGTATAAGTACGTGAAAGCATGTGCAAGTATGTGTAAGTATGTATAAGTATGTGTAAGTACGTCTTAGTTTGTGTACGTACATGTAAGTATGTTTAAGCTTGTGTAAGCACGTGTAAGCATGTGAAAGTATGTTTACGTACGGGTACATATGTGTGAGTAGGTGTGAGTACGTGTGAGTAGTGTAAGTATGTATAAGTATGTGTAAGTACGTGGACTTATGTTTCAGCACGTGTAGGTACTTGTAAGCATGTAAAAGTATGTGTACGTACATGTAGGTATGCTTAATTACGTGAAAGTACGTGTAAGCACGTTAAAGTGCATGTAATCATGTGTAAGTGTACGTAAAAACGTGTACGTACACGTAAGTGCATTTAAGCATGTGTAGGTACATATAGGTATGTGGAAGTATGTGTAAGTGCATGTAAGTACATATAAGTACATGTAAGTTCATGTAAGTATGTTTGAGTACATGTAAGTATGTGTAAGTTTGTATGATTTGGTGTAAGTATGTGTAGTTATGTGTAACTACGTATAGGTATGTGTAATAATGTGTTAGTACGTGCAATTATGTATAAGTACGTGTAAGTACGTGGAAGTATGTGTAAGTACACGTAATTACTTCTAAGCAAGTGATAGTACATGTAAGTACGTATAAGTACGTGAAAGTATGTAGAAGTACGTGTAAGTGTGTGGTACTATGTGTAAGTACGTGTGCGTACGGACAAGTACGTGTAAGTATGTGTAAGTACGTTTAAACACATCTAAGTACATGTATGTACGTGTAAGTACGTGTGTACAAAAAAACATGTGTAAGAATGTGTAAGTCCCTTTAATAATGTATTAGTACGTGTACGTTCATGTAATTATGTGTAAGTATGTGTAAGTACATATAAGTATGTGTTAGTACATGTAAGGATGTATAAGTACATGCATGTACGTGTACGTCCGTGTAGGTACGTGCAAGTACATGTAAGTATGTACAAGGGAGTGTAAGTAGGTGAGAGTACGTATTACTACGTGGAAGAATATGTAAGTACATGTAAGTACTTGTAAGTGTACTTAAGCTTATGTAAACACGTGTATGTATAAGTACATGTAGGTACGTGTAAGCACGTGTAAATACGTGTAAGAACGAGTAAGTATATGTAAGCACGTGTAAGTATGTGCAAGAACATATAGGTATGCGTAAGTATGTGTAATTATATGTAAGTACGTGTAAGTACATGTAAGTATGTGTAAGTACGTGTAAGTATTTGTAAGCATGTGTAAGTGTGTATAAGTACAAGTAGTTATGTATTAGTATGTGTATGTACGTGTAAGCATGTGAAGTTATGTGTAAGTATGTGTAAGTACGTGTTTTTATGTGCAATTATGTATAAGTACATGTAGGTACGTGTCAGTATGTGTAAGTACATGTAAGTACGTTTAAGTACGTATGAATACATCTACGTACATGTACGTACATGTATGTGTTGAATGTTTTTTCCCCCTTGTTCAGTGTTGTAGGACGGATCAGGAATGCTCTGCCCCTTGTGGAGGTATGACCCCTAGATCCGTTGTAGTGTGACTCAACTATGCTCTGTCTCTTGTGAGATATGACCTGTGAGTACACCATGTGGGTGAGTGGTTACCTTGGCCATTTTNTACATGTATGTGTTGAATGTTTTTTCCCCCTTGTTCAGTGTTGTAGGACGGATCAGGAATGCTCTGCCCCTTGTGGAGGTATGACCCCTAGATCCGTTGTAGTGTGACTCACATATGGTCTGACTCTTGTGAGATATGACCTGTGAGTACACCATGTGGGTGAGTGGTTACCTTGGCCATTTTTTTTGTTTGGCCAAGTGAGAGGTCATGAGTTCGATCCTGGCCCCATGCACATCTTGTTTGCTGTGGAAGCTTCCAAGAAAGAAATTCCGTAGCTTCTTGGATGCTACATGGTTGGTCTGTCACCTTGACACTAGGATGCTTATGTGTCAAGCCCACAGTGCAATTCTATTGGTGATGTGGCTGGTTCAGGCCACTTCCCATGAATGTGATTTTGAGTTCTAGGACTGGACAAACAGCTATAAAAGGACTTGTCTTGCATGCTGATCAGTTAAGCCTTGCTTGATGCTATCTTACGTATTGACGACTTCAGCTCGTCTTGAGATGTGATGCAAGGCGTTAGTACTCTTGAAGGTGAAGTGTATGCCTGATTAAGTTTGGGGTGCATGACACATGTCAACAAAGGAAGAAGGCCTAAAAAATCCTTTGTGAGCTTTTCGGTTTCGCGACTTCTCTGCCAGAGGTGGTTAGCTCAGTAGCTAACAAAGGGTTATGGGCCCACTCCTCTAGTTAGGGAAGTTTCACGCACGCAACCGCTAAGGTCACAAGTAGTGAGAGCGCCTTCACTCTCACCCAACTTCTCTGTTTGCAGGGCAACATCGGCAGGAGGGGAATGCAACACATCTGCACCTTTCTACCTTGGGAGCTGACATCACCCTACATCAGCCTACATCAGCCTACATCAGCCTACATCTGCTTGCAACGGCGAGCGTGAACTGGGGAAGCAGTTCCCTCTTCTCACCAACAGCCAACAGCAGCCTCAAACACAGGTTCAACGGCATCAATAACAGGTGCAGCAGCTGTAGCAGTTGTAGTTATAGGGATGGCAGGGACAAGGGAACCAGGGAGTCATTTGCCCATCCTCAAGTTTGATGGAGAGGGGTTTGAGCTCTGGAAGCGGCAGTTTGAGATCATCATGGATGACAAAGATCTGCTAGGATATCTTGACAGAACTATCCCAGCACCAAAGGAGGAGGGTGCTGACCTTGTGGCATGGGTCAAGCTCAACAAGAAGGCTCTCGCCATTCTTGTGTCCTCCATACAACCCTCAGTCCTTTCACACATCAGCGGTTGTACAGTGGCAGCCGCGGCATACGCCAAACTCGGCAAGGTGTTTCAGTTCTCCTCACTTGCCAACCATCTCTTCATTCTTAAAAACCTCATCAGCATGAGGCTTGGTGAAGGGGAGGATGTCTCCGCCTTTATGCAGAAGTTTGAGACGCTCTTGCAACAAGCCACCGGCATGGGGTGGGACCTGAAATCCAACATGCAAGCCATGATTTTTCTGATGACGCTGCCAGAAAGTTGGGACTCCATGATAACGGTGATTGGAGAGTGGACTCAAGATCTAGTTTCCTACACCACCGTCTCTGAGTATGTGCGGAATGAAGCCATGCGTTGTAGCAG